>CAHIKZ030004414.1:2332500-2357500 GCA_903632075.3 Acanthosepion pharaonis | reverse complement strand
AGTGTGAAACAAAAGACATGTAATGTAAAGATAAGAAAAGGATTTACTCAGCATAAAGTGATAAATCGAAAAAATATATTTAAAAAAATAACATAATAGGATGAACCGCTTACCTCTGCTCTTTCTTCATAACTGATCAAGGACAAAAATTGTGTTCAAAACGACTAAAAATGGTTACTAGGTTTAAATATATACTGTCTATACGGCTGACTTCCATTGTTTCCAGTCGTTGTGCATAAATTTTTGTCCTCGTTTGGCTCTGAAGAGCGAGGAGAGATATTATTATATCCATATTATTTTTCTTATCATTGCTTTGGTATTTTTTATTGTATATATTTATTATTATTTATTAGTATTTCAATAAATACACGGTTTACATTGTTCGAACTGCTGTCCTCGTCTTTATTTCCATATTCGGCCTTCAGATTAATTTCGAAATTTATTTCTTCCACCGTAGTAGATTGTACTAGTTCCACGTACCAGGATGTCTCGGTTATCTCCCCTTTAACTCAACTGCCGTCGCAAGGTATTGAACTTACAACTCTTTGGGTAAATTCACTGGACCCAATGAACGCTTTTATCCACTGGGCCATATGGACATCAATGGAGGAATTTTCGGAACTTATAAAGTTAATGTTCATAATCATTTGTTTTAGCAATGTTTTGTTATTATTGCTTTCCTCTTGTAATCCGTATTACTGATTCCCATTTTGTACTCATTTCTATGCTTGACCAGCTTAGGAGATATTTGTGGCCTAGCATATGTGATGATTCTTTAAGTTTTCGTATTTATCAGTGATATTCCTTGTCTTTTATTTCAACCTCATCCCGTCTTCCTTTTTCTTCCATATGTGAATCTTCCTTTTCCCTCCATATGTGGTCAGAGACGCCTGATTTTTCTATTTTTCCCCGTGTTACTGGCTTACCTTAAGGAATTAGCTTGTTTTCCTTTATATTACTTACTACAGCTGCACGGGATGTTGTACACACAGTTTTTAGTCATCTCCTCCTCTATGGTGGGTCTTACTTGTTAGAGGTGTCTGCGAAGTGTCGAACCATTTTTGAAGGTCGTCCTGATGTTATATGGACCAAAGATCTTTTGTATTTTCTCCGATAATCACTTCACATAAGGCAGGCAGGCCAAAACTGTCTTCTGAGTGTTGCTATCCTCTTGTACCCGTCTATGCCAGTCTGACGAAGCTGCTGCTATGTACCCAGGGTAGGTGTTTTATTGTAGGATACTGCTTATACTGACCATTTCTTTATCATATGTTTCTGGGTCGCCACTTTTTATTCGATGCCACCAATCTATCCCGGTGTAGGAAATAAAGCGTTCAGTTGGAAATTCTAATCATCTGAAGAAGGACGGAGCGACTAACGGCCGAAACGTCGCGAATATATCAACAAAGGTAAGGACAACAGTCCGAATAATGTAAATCATTACAATACTTCATCTCAGAAATATAGAGAAATATTTATATATACTTTTAAAATGTTTGTTTTTAAAGCTTTTATAGGATTTTGTAATTTTGAAGATTTCTGTAAAATGTTAATTCTTTGAAAGGCCGGAAGGTTCTTTACTTGCATAAAGAAAACAAATTTAGTTGGATCAAAATTTGTCGATTATTGTACGCGAAGGTCCCTACGGATGCTACAAAGCCTCTACTATCAAATTCAGTGAACATCGATCTATCATTGTGAACCTGAAGCTTGTGACAAAGCATGACGAACAGCCAAGGGAACTTCTGACTAGACAGTGAATTATACGAGGTGCCATTCCATTCAAAATCAGCCTGTGAAATTAAGCAAACAATAAACAAGTTTGAGCAAACATCGAATTTTTCCGTTAACTCTAATATATCAAAAAAAGTCATTTGTGTAAATCTATATATAAAATTCTGTCTTCCATTAGTCCGTCCGTCTGTCACACCCTCTTAAATAGCCATTGACTGGTCGAAAACAAATTTTGGAGAGAAGTGCAAACAAGTCATGTGTTATAAAGAACAGTTCCTTTTACTAGGGTGCGGAGCTTAGTACAATAAATTCTCATTAATTATACTTTGAAAAAGTAAAAGTTTTATTATTTAACATACAAAATACTCTCACTATTTTAAAAAAACAATTTAATGATTAAAATAACAAAAAATTATTTAATAAAAATGCCATATTGTTTTTTGCATATCTTTTCTTTAAGTCTCTATATGCAAGAATTCTGTTTCCAGTTCGCCCTGCGTTTGCGAGAATTATAAACAAACCACAAGGCTTCAAAATGTTGGAATTTGGCTCCAGAAAGAATTATTTACGCATGGCCAATTTTATGTTGCATGCTCAGAAATTATTAAATCGCGAAGGAAGGTATTTGTCAAAGTAATTTTCCAAACATATCAGCTTATCCAAATTTCTTTTATTGGTTTGTGAAATTGAATGAAACGTAGAGTTTGTAAACGTCGGCAAAATTGTTATCGATAACTTCAACAACTCTAAATACTGTAAGGATTTCAACACATCGATGCGAGTTGTAAAAATTCTAGTTCCCTATAATTCTGGGAGGCTAATGGGCAAGTCGTAAACAAGGAAGAGGTACTTAATATCAGGAAGAGGCAGCTGAATTTTCTGGGACACATAATGAGGAAAGAGGGCATGGGCAATCTCACGGGTCGAATAGAGGGAAAGAGTGATAAGAGAAAACCTGGCGGGCTTAAGCAAGTGGATGAGAGAACGTGGTCTGGGGGAGGAAGCAGAGGAAAGGAACTTGTTGAGGGCTACAAGGGATAGAGAGCCATAATCGACTACACTCTGAAAGGACATAGTACAGGAAAAGAATGGGCCGAGATGACCCACAAAGAATATTGTAGTGACAGAGGCAAAATACACTTGCCTTAATTTGCTTAAGAGTCTAGCGACGACTAAATAACTCAGCTGACATTCAGTAGGCGAACGACTTCTACTTCAAAAAGTAGAAGACATCACAGCAATATGGCGTCGCCGATAGGATTTATAACATTGGATTATACGGACTATATGCAAACAGGGCTTCGTTGTTTTGCGTCTCATACGCTGGCCCAGAATTTAAAATGCCACAAAGGTGCAGGACGGGAGAACTAGGTTACAGATCTCTTTTTGGTTTCGGCACGATGTGAGGCCATCAGAGAGATTTGTGACATGGCGTATCACATTGAACCGGAGGATATGATCGTTTCACAAATTGCAAACATTAAGAAAATATAATAGAGCTGATAAAAAGGCTTAACCGATGATGTTCATTGTTGAATAATAGTAACACAGAGGTGTCTTGGATAAGACGATAAACTACATCCGCGTCCTGGGTAAGACGATAAACTACATCCGTGTCCTGGGCAAGACGATAAACTATATCCGTGTCCAGGGTAAGACGATAAAGTATATCCGCGTCCTGGGTAAGACGATAAACTATATCTGCGTCCAGGGTAAGACGATAAACTACATCCGCGTCCTGGGTAAGACGATAAACTATATCCGCGTCCAGGGTAAGACGATAAACTACATCCGCGTCCTGGGTAAGACGATAAACTACATCCGCGTCCTGAGTAAGACGATAAACTATATCCGCGTCCAGGGTAAGACGATAAACTACATCCGCGTCCTGGGTAAGACGATAAACTACATCCACGTCCTGAGTAAGACGATAAACTATATCCGCGTCCAGGGTAAGACGATAAACTACATCCGCGTCCTGGGTAAGACGATAAACTATATCCGCGTCCTGGGTAAGACGATAAACTATATCCGTGTCCAGGGTAAAGACGATAAACTACATCCGCGTCCTGGGTAAGACGATAAACTACATCCACGTCCTGAGTAAGACGATAAACTATGTCCGCGTCCAGGGTAAGACGATAAACTACATCCGCGTCCTGGGTAAGACGATAAACTATATCCGCGTCCAGGGTAAGACGATAAACTACATCCGCGTCCTGGGTAAGACGATAAACTAAATCCGCGTCCTGAGTAAGACGATAAACTATATCCGCGTCCAGGGTAAGACGATAAACTACATCCGCGTCCTGGGTAAGACGATAAACTACATCCACGTCCTGAGTAAGACGATAAACTATATCCGCGTCCAGGGTAAGACGATAAACTACATCCGCGTCCTGGGTAAGACGATAAACTATATCCGCGTCCTGGGTAAGACGATAAACTATATCCGTGTCCAGGGTAAGACGATAAACTACATCCGCGTCCTGAGTATGACGATAAACTATATCCGCGTCCAGGAGTAAGACGATAAACTACATCCGCGTCCTGGGTAAGACGATAAACTATATCCGCGTCCTGAGTAAGACGATAAACTATATCCGCGTCCAGGGTAAGACGATAAACTATACCCGCGTCCTGGGTAAGACGATAAACTATATCCGCGTCCTGGGTAAGACGATAAACTACATCCGCGTCCTGAGTATGACGATAAACTACATCCGCCTCCTGTGTAAGACGATAAACTATATCCGCGTCCAGGGTAAGACGATAAACTACATATGCGTCCTGAGTAAGACGATAAACTATATCCGCGTCCAGGAGTAAGACGATAAACTACATCCGCGTCCTGAGTAAGACGATAAACTATATCCGCGTCCTGGGTAAGACGATAAACTACATCCGCGTCCTGGGTAAGACGATAAACTATATCCGAGTCCAGGGTAAGACGATAAACTACATCCACGTCCTGAGTAAGACGATAAACTATGTCCGCGTCCTGGGTAAGACGATAAACTATATCCACGTCCTGGGTAAGACGATAAACTACGTCCAACAGCAAAGAGGTTTGTGGGAGTGTGGAATCACATCTTAATTGCAGGTGTTCCCAGGCCCACCCTCGTCAGCAGTGTATCGAAAGATACATGACCGCCTAAGCGTGTATCACGAATGGTACATAACTGACTGACTTTCTGTTTCAGTAATACAGTAATCAATTTTTTCCTTGTTTATATATATATATATAAAAATTAGTGTCACTTGCACTAACTTGCTTACTATTTGTTTAATTTTCCAGACTGCTTTTTCTATAGCGCCTCTTATAATTCACTATCTACCCCGGTTAGAAATGTTCCTACCTGCTAGTTTCATGATTCGCCACAATAGTCACTTAGAAAGAAGAATAGAAATGAAATTACATGATGCTCTGTTCGTGGACTTCAGATTGGGGAGTGATATTATCACCACATTGGCTTCATACCTAGAAATGATCTACAGTCTACCTAATTTTAATCGGTGGCCGTTGGCCCTACAAGAAGGTTTTATGTCTGATTCCTATAGAACTGCTACTGGCATCCTATAAAGCAGTACTATCTGCTTCTCCTGGGTATGTCGATAAACTACATCCGGCAGTAAGGCCTCTGATGAGGAGATGGGAGGTTTTGAGGGCCGTGTTACCAGCTCTTAACAGCTGTTGTTTCCAGTCCCACACTGAGTCCAGGTGGCAGCACCTGTTAGGGTCCCGGCTATAGGCAAATATAAAATCAGCAGTACATTTTATAGTAAAATGACCAACAACACATTCATATAGCAAAATGACAATGAATACAATACTGAAAATGTATAAAAATAGATTTTATTGTAAAATTATCCACAATACATATTTTATAAAAAAAATGTCCAAAAATACATTTTTAGTGAAATTATCAGCAATACATTAAAAAATACCAATACATTTTATCATCTATAAACTATATATCTAAAAATATGTATGTTTATCCGGAATGTATAAAATTATGTACATATATTTGTAGTTGAAAGCATAAAATTACATAAAAAATATTTAGATTTCGACATTATTTACATTACTCGGACTATTGTCCCCATCTTTATCGCCATATTTATTACAACGTTTCGGCCGTTGTACGCTCCGGCCTTCTTCAGGTGGTTGCAATGTCGAACTGAACCCTTTATTTGGCTCACTGGTGTAGACTGTTCTAGTTCCACGTGCCATGTCTAATGGATGTCAGTTATCAGTTAACACCTGTTAATTCACCTATCCAAGTTCTCTGTGATTGCTGAAGACATTAGGTTTATAATACCCAGAAATTCATACACAGATGTCCTCAAGGACATATGGCAGAGTTGATAAACGTGTTAGTTAGATCCAGTGACAGGACCCAAAGAGTGTTAGTTCAATACCTGGCTAAGGCGGTGGAGAACTTGGAGAGGGGAATTAACAGGAGATAACTTATAACTGACATCCATCAGACATGCCACGTGGAACTAGAGCAGTCTATCGTAGTGAGCGAAATAAAGGGT
The DNA here is from genome assembly GCA_903632075.3 of Acanthosepion pharaonis. Classification (NCBI taxonomy): domain Eukaryota; kingdom Metazoa; phylum Mollusca; class Cephalopoda; order Sepiida; family Sepiidae; genus Acanthosepion; species Acanthosepion pharaonis. Next base: position 2,351,224 of record CAHIKZ030004414.1, on the reverse strand, counting down.
TCAGTTCGACATTCCTACCACCTGAAGAAGGCTGGAGCGTACAAAGGCCGAAACGTTGTAATAAATATGGCGACGAAGATGAGGACAATAGTCCGAGTAATGTAAATATTGTACATAATACTTCATCTCAGAAATATAGTTAGATTTCGACATTATAACACCCATAGAGGTTGATATGCCGCTAAAGCAATGACCAAAAACACATTTTTTTAGTGAAATTAGCAGCAATTCGTTAAAAAATACCAACAATAGATTTTTTCATCCAGAAACTAAATATCTAAAATCTAATTGTTTATCCCGAATGTATAAAATTACGTACTTATATCTGTAGTTGAAATCATAAAATTACTGACAAAATATTTAGATTTCGACATTATTTACATTATTCGGACAAAACAAAAACAAACCAACCAGCCACGTACTACCTGTTACATGACCGGATCATCAAAGAGGAAACTGGTTTTCTCACCACTGTTGGGGAGACACTCTAGGCACCACACAGTATTAAAAACAATAATTAAAAATAACTAAGATACATTTTATAAAAAAGTGAATTCTAGTCCCCGTTAGAGGTGTGTGTTTTAGGCAAAATTGCCTAATGGAGTTTATGCCTATCCTAACTTATTTGACTTCAAAGTTTTTCTTCTATTAGACTGGTTGCCAGAGATGGTTATACGGACAACTTTTTCATAGTATTTACCCATTATTGTAGAATAACTACCATGTAAGTATTTATAGAATATATATATATATATATATATATATATATATATATATATATATATATATATAAACAGATAGAGAGATTGATAGATAGACAGATAGATAGTCTCATATAAAAACAACAGCATATATTGACACATTACCATACTAAAACTATTTATAGGATTACGTTTTAAACAAATTTTTAAATCATTTAATAATATTTATTGTATGTAGAATAAAATATACTACTTATTATTATTAAATTTACTTTGCAAGTATTGATATCATCAGCCATACAATATTTTTTCTATCTGTAGATAAACCCACCATCACTGAAAACTTGAGGCTGCTTATTTCGTAGAAGGTTACATTTGACTTAGAATTCATAGATACTATTTTTATTGATTTTCCATTTTCTGCTCTTTTGCTGCAAGTTGCGGATCACTTATATCAATGAAAGGGTTTTTCCTGAAATTCTATTTATTTTATTTATATATATATATATATATATATATATATATATATATATATATGTGTGTGTGTGTGTGTGTGAGTGTGTGCACGCGTATGTGTGTGTGTGTATTTACTGGTCAAAATGGCATACATTCTAATAGACAATATTATTACTCTTATTATCAAGGTTATTATTTCTTTGTATCTCCCGAATTTCTTTGATCGGCCTCCTATCAATCTATATGCCGGCAAGCAAAAGAAGAATGGCTAAACGAAAAATTCACAGAAGTAGAAAGGTTGTGTACTACCAACAAAAGAAACCTGTACATTAAATAAGACAACTAACAGGACAGAAGACATAGCCGTCAACAGGCAGCCTATAATCAAAGGCCGGAACACTCATATTAGAGACGGAAAAATTCTTCAACGCTTGAGAGAGTATATTGGAGAAGTTTTCCACGATGAAAGGGAACAACCAGCAATACACAGAACACCCGAAAGACCTCAGGTATAGTCGTGCTTGCTCAACATGCACAGAGCCCACCTGTGGTTTATACTGCATTTAAGCTGAGCAGACCTTAGTTACAGTTTCTGGGAGAGAGCGTGTTATCCCGCGATTTGAACAAGACCAGCACGCTCAAGCACTCCGTCACGATGACTATTGACTTCGTGCTACGACAGCTATCGACGACGCCCGATTTAACTCACAAGTCTTGAGTCAATCCGTGGTATGGTTTTCAGTCACTTTACAAATGGGCCACACGCTGGGGGAGACATCGATCCAGCCCGATAACATGAGGAAGTCTCCTTCCTGACAAATCGAGCGTGGTGAGATAAGAAAGAGGGATTGGGCTAGACCACTGGTAGACGGGTATCCTCGAATACGAGTGGCCAGCTATTACGCCCCATATATATATATATATATATATATATATATATATATATATATATATATATATATATATATATATATATATCCTCTACCCCTTCGATATCAATATATAACTTCCGTTAAGTTAAATGTTTAAATGTGTCAATGTATGGACCTCCTCAAGTAATTTTTAAGTATAAAAGAATAGAAATTTTAAATTACAGCTAACTCACTCATGACTTCACTCTCCCCCCTCACTTCCTCACTTCATTAATTTACATATGTTTAATACGACCCGTCAAAAATGTGTAAATTTCTTTTCATTTTTTGTTTCAAACTTTGGAAGTAAAGTCAGATGATCCGCAGTCCTTTAAAAGGGCTGTGGTGAAATAATTTATTACATGGAACCTTAAAGTGTTATGTTTTGTTTTTGTTTTTTACATTATTTGCTCTGGATTTACATTGAGCTCCCTGGATTTTATCCTCCTTGGGTTTAGCCATACGGACTACCTAGTTTTTTATAAACCATATATATATATATATATATATATATATATATATATATATATATATATATATAAGGTGTAATAGCTGGCCACTGTATTCGAAGATGCCAGTCTCTCTCTCTCTCTCTCTTTCTCCATATCCATATATATATATATATATATATATATATATATATATATATATATATATATTAGTGGAAAATATACATACATATGCAAAATATATATAAAAAAAATACCCATACATGTATATTTTCAGAAAAAAATTTCCAAGAGGAAGAATCCTGGTAGAACTCAATGTCTAGGACAGAGTAAGGATATAATAAAAGGCTTAAACACTAATATGGAATATTAGTGTTTAAGCCTTTTATATATATATATATATATATATATATATATATATATATATTTGTGTTTTAGTGAGTTAATCCCAGTGAATTAAAGTATGATTTTCTGAATGCGAACAAGACTTTTCCTTTTTGTGATTTAGAGAGGGCAGAAATTGTTCAAATTATTGTTCGTTCCAAGTTAATCTATTAGTCATTGTCAATGATGTCGGTTGGTCTATTGTAAATAGTATTGGACAAGTTCTACCAAAAACAAGAAAAGCTTGTTCGCATACAACAAATAGGTTTTTTTTTAAAGTTACCAGTAGTACTATGACTGTCATTTTAAAGGAACCATATGCAAGGCGTGCTATAATGATCGGACACATTTTAAATGAAAATATCTTGCATTATAAAAATGACGCAGACTACCAAATATATTTATTACGTAACTGATATACAAGAGTTAAATACTTTCATGGCCATTGCTCTGATGAACTTTCCTCTATGGCACATAGACTTTATGAATTGAAGCGCAGTACTAGATTGGCAGTAAGGTCTCATTATACAGATGAAGTAACTAGATCCAACAGTTTCTTTCACTGGACTTCTCGCTTGTTTCATAATCAATTTTGATCGTCAAAAATTTAAATACAATGTCAATCGTTATATTCTGTCTGCATAATTTTTGTTCTTTTATTGCTGTCTTTCCTTAAAAGTACAGTTTCTCTATTCTTTAACACTTAGTAAATTCTTTGCGTCTTAGTGATTTTATTGATTTGCTTCGTGGTGAAATAGTTGACAAATTGCAATACAGATCATTCATCGGAAACCTGGAAATATAATCTTACAACTAGGATAGGACAACGTAGAGTAAAAAAACTATCAAAGTTAAACGATATGGCTCCAAGGGTTGATGACTGTAGGACGAAAATTATGATGGTTATGCAAACGATAACACTGAAATACTATACAATATGCATAAATTGCCAGATCAAATTAACACAGGATTTAAAGGTGACTAACAGTTTCACACGAAAAGATGTCATAAGACATTTCTAAGAAAAAAAAAAATTAACAAACGAAATACCTCAACTATCTAGCTTTAATTTCCTCCCCCCTATTATCACTCTTCTTCTATCTCACGTTCTATCCTCTCTCTCTCTCTCTCTCTCTACCTGCATATATATATATATATATATATATATATATATATATATATATATATATATATATATATTACCTTAAAAAAGAAAAGAGCAGTAGATATAAAATCAGGTTTTCTTATTGATATTTTTAATTTTACAAAAACAAGTGCTAAAAGTAAATTTACAAAGCATAAATATTATAAATTAACTGATATAAAAATATGGTTCCTTCCCTACAGGAATTACCCTGTTCCATACATGGTAATACCTGTGTAGTGAAGGAAGCATATTTTTTAATCATTTAATTTATAATATATATATATATATATATATATATATATATATTTGGTTGCAAATAATGACGTAATAATGTCGTTTTTGACGTTAAAAAATACGTCAAAAATGACATTATTACGTCATTATTTTTGCACCAACCTAATATATATATATATATATATATATATATATATATATATATATATTTAGAGCAAATGAAATAAACCCGTGGTATATAATACAGTGGGTCTTAGCATTATAAAATATTAAAACTGATCTACAAAAATGCACAATATATATATATATATATATATATATACACAGAAATTAAATAGTAGTAAACCACAAAACTCAAAATTAACACATACGGGGTATATACCTATTTCAACCGACTATTTCAACCAAGTTTTAACGTGATTGAATAAGACTGACGAAGTTTTCGTCGATTGAAATAGGTCTATACCTCATTGGGATTTTATGTATCACTCTCTCTCTCTCTCTCTCTCTCTCTCTCTCTCTCTATATATATATATATATATATATATATATATATATATATATATATATATATATATATATATATGTGTGTGTGTGTGTGTGTGTGTCTATATTTCTGAGATGAGGTATTATGTACACTATTTACATTGTTCAGACTGCCTTCCTCATCTTTGTTGCCATATTTATCACATCGATTCGGCCGTTGTACGCTCCGGCCTTCTTCAACGGTTGGGATGTCGAACTGAACCCTTTATTTAACTCCCTGGGATAGACTGTTCTAGTTCCACGTGCCATGTCCAATGGATGTCAGTTATCAGTTATCTCAAGTGTGAGTGTGAGTTCAATACCTGGTTAAGGCGGTGGATAACTTGGAGAGGGGAATTAACAGGAGCTTTCGTGCCATTGTGTTATATATATATATATATATATATATATATATATATATATATATTTTTTTAGAATAGCCAAATACTGTTCTTTACTCATGACACGCTGTTCTCTCACTAGTTTTCCAGGTCCAGAAGTAGCAAAACTTCCCAAATGCAGAATTTCACACCATCGTGGTTAATTGTAAGTGAGGTATTATTTTGGTGTGTGAGCTTCATTTATTTTCCTCCACTCATAACGGGAGTTCATGTGACCACATAATTCTAGTTTGGTTTCATCTGACCATAAAATAGAGTTCCAGTATTTACTCTCATATTCTACATGGTTTCTAGTATAAACCAATCTGCATTTTATGTGGTTAGCCTTAAGCAAAAGAATTTTGTCTTGGGCGAAAAGCCCGAAGTCCTGCTCCATGAAAACATCTAGTGACAGTCTTCTATAAATTCAACCTTGATGTCCTTACACCATTGACAATGTCCTTTGCCTTTAAGTGAGGATTATTCCAGACATCTCTAACGATTATATTTTCTAATCTCTCAGAAATTAACGTTTTTCTGCCGGTCATTAATTTATTCTCAACAAAAGAAGTCTCGTTTTGGGATTATCAAATCCCAAAATTTGTCAATCTAGGAACATTTAAACGTTTGGAAAGTCATGTAGATCCATAACCTTGTTTGTAGGCCTCAAATATCTTTATCTGGAGCTTCTTGGAGCAGCCGGCTTCGTCATGGTTGCAGAGCGAAGGAGTTATCGTTGGACGTGGCATTCGCATAGTGATTTTCCAAGCGTAACTTAGGTGTGGCACAAAGCCAAAATTATGGGGCATCCATGAAAACCGAACTCACTTCTCAGTCGTAAGTGTCCTTCCGAGACAAGCCTGCCAGTCATTACACCTCTTCGAGGTGGCCACGTGACACTGACATATTGTCTTCTTCATTACCTTCTAGAATCAGGTCAATATTATTTCATTTTCAAAGGATATTTGTATTCAATGTTAAATTACGACAAAACATTGCAATTGCCATAGTGTAATATTATTTAATAATTTCCCTGAGCGGGGCGAATAATTTTTGCATTTTAGATTAGAAAAATCTATAAGTATGAATATAATAGATCGAATATTCTAAAAATGTCACAAATGATATACAACTAAATACGGAATAAACTATTTATGGCAAATTAAGTAAGTATATGCAAATATTCAGTTGAGGTGAATAATTCTGTCCACAACTGTATATTTGAAAACTGGACATTTAAGTCAACACTGAAAGGCAACAGTTTGTTTTATGCCAAACACAATCGTCAGGTACATGGACTGGCGATTGCATTTAGCATGAAACAGACTGTAGGATAATATGCTGTGATGAACAGGATGGCCATATATATATATATATATATATATATATATAAGCAAATATACGGATATATATCCGACAGTATGAAGAAAAATATACAGAAAAAAACAAACAGTTCTGATATTTTGAAATCATTTTTGATTTGCTTTGTAACGTGGAGGACTTCAAGCTTGTATGAAGATATAAAAACCTATTGATCTCTGCGTATTCCTATATCAACGGAAGGGATTTCTTGAACTGTTTATATAAAATAGTTCAATCGACTTTTTTAATATTTCAATATTTGGAAATCATCTTCGAATACGTTTTCACAACATCGCCCACGTGACGACGACGTGATCATATCTAAACGGAACGCTGATCTTATATAAAAATTTCAGTTAACTGTTTGGATTAGTTGTGTTCTTATGTCCATCGTCTTTTCGTGTTGAATTTTTATATGTTCTAATGTTGATTATGTTTAAATGAAAATGTCCTGAAGGTGGACTAAAATAGACCGAAACGTCCGACGTTGACTTTATATTAACATTAATACAGCATAATTGCATATTAAGATTTTTGTTTGTTTTTTGTATTTTTGTATATCTATATATATATATATATATATATATATATATATATATATATATATATATATATATTGCAGTCTGGAGAGTTAGGGTGCCAGATATATGGGATGATGTGTTCGCAGAAATTGTCTGATAGCCATAACAGCTGCTTGTTGCCTAGCATAGGGTTTTCCAGTAACCACACTCTTGACTACCTCCTCAAGATCAAAATCAAAAACAAACAATGCGCATGCGTAAAATGTAAAATCAAAAATGGTGATACTTTAACCATCGCACCCCGCATACAGTATGCGATGGGTAAATTGTAGTCAAAAAACACGAAAGATGATTTCGTCTTCTATGGCACCGACCTATGCTTCCAACTCTAACAGTAGAGCGATCAACAAAGTGATATTAACTTCAGCGATCTTTGACCGTCTGCAGACTAAATCTACACAAAATGTAAGTACCATGTATGTATATAACCACGGTTGTGGTATTGCTAGGTAAAGGAATTTCCAGCCCGAAAACAGTGACCATCGTTGAAGGTTTCTCTGATGGACTCAACGTGACAAAGGCGACACTTCAAATCGATGGACATCGATGATGGTGTGATTTTGACGTGGATGGGATCCGCTGAGTATGCTGCTTATGAAGCAATAGCTACAGATACCAGATGAGCTGATTAGGTGGTCAGCTTCGCAACAACCATACAACCGCATTCGATTATGAGATTGAAGATGATTATATATATATATATATATATATATATATATATATATATATATATATATATATATATATATAATAAATAAGATTTTAATTATATATATATATATATATATATATATATATATATATATATATATATATATAATTAAAAAAAACAGACCACTTTAAGGTACCATTACAATAATTTATTTCACCAAAATCCTTTTTAAAGGACTCCGGATCCTCAGGTAACACTTCCAACAACGAAATGAAAGGAAAAATGGGATTAGAAATTGATGGGTAGTGTAATTTTTGTAATTTAACAGGGAGGGTGATAGTTGTACTTAACGAGACAAGGTAGAGTATAGGGATAGGTTAATTTTATATTTCTCTTAAGTATGCTTTATATTGGGGTAGGAGGAGTGACCGAACCGTGACCTATTTAGATAGTTAACTTGACGGAAATGATATATAGGAATGGGAGGGTAGTGGGGGGAAAAGAAAAGTAAAAATGGAAAAGAAAAGAGACAACAGTAATACAGATATATCTAAATGAGTGTTACGGCCAAGAGAGAGGGGGAGAGGGAAGTGAATCGAAAGAGGCTGTAATTTTGTTTTAACAAAATTATGTAAAAGATAGATTTCAATGCTTGATAGAAATTTAGATGTCTAAAAAATGATGAATGTTATCAAATTAAACATTTAATTTTTTAAGTAAATAGTTTAGGGAATTAATATAAGTTAACTACTATTTTTATTAGCACATTATCCTCCTTGGAATTACCCATTCGGTTTACCAAGTTCTTCGTAACTTAAATATATATATATATATATATATATATATATATATATATATATATATATATATGAAAAATTTCTCAGAGCTAACCTGCATAAAAAGACAATATTTATAAATGTAAAAAGACAATAGGACAACTAATGTTAGCCTAGACGTTTTATCCTATGTTAACTTTTTCAAGCCGAAAACGAAATGAATTTATTAAAACAAAAATGTGTTCAGAAACTGGATGAATTTAGAAAAGGCTATTATATTCATATTGTCAACTGAAAATCACGTCAAGTACTGTCACGTGTGGAAATATTGTTTTAATAAATTTCGTTTTTGTCTTGAAAAATACTCATTGTACAGAAACGCGCCGGTGAATATTAGTTTTACTAATGTCTTTTACATTTATAAATACGTACACACACACACACACACACATATATATATATATATATATATATATATATATATATATATATATATATATATATATTTCTGAGATGAGGTATTATGTACATTATTTACATTATTCGGACTATTGTCCTCATCTTTGTCGCCATATTTATCACAACGTTTCGGCCGTTGTACGCTCTTCAGGTGGTTGAAATTTCGAACTAAACCCTTTATTTCGCTCACTGTTCTCGTTCCACGTGCCATGCTTGATGGATGTCAGTTATCAGTTATCCCCTGCTAATTTCCCTCTGAAAGTTCTCCACTGCCTTAACCGGTTATTGAACTCACACTCTTTGGGTCCTGTCACTGGATCTAACCAACGCCTTTATCCATTGTGCCATGTGTCCTTGAGGACATCAAACATGGCACGTGGAACTAGAACAGTCTACTCCAGTGAGCGAAATAAAGGGTTCAGTTCGAAATTTCAACTACCTGAAGAAGGCCGGGGCGTACAACGGCCGAAACGTTGTGATAAATATGTAAATAAGGTATATATATATATATATATATATATATATATATATATATATATCATTTGCAAATATATTTGTGTTTGGTGACTTCAATGCCCACCATTCGAGGTAGATTAATCTCTAAGTCACTGACCTCCTTGTCACGAAAGACCCTGAACATCTCAATCTCTCACATAAGTCGTCGAGTTCCCCTAGCGTTTCCCCAGTAATAGCGATGGATACGCTCCGCTTCTTCTTCGCTTCTTTGCCTCTACACCTGTCTCATGTCGTACTCATTAGGTCTAGCCTCTTGACGGCTCCGATAATACGGTAATTTCCGCTATCTCATCTGCCAAGAACCTGCTACGAACAGAACAACTTTCTGCTATCACACGGTGATTGGGACCCATTCGGTGACTTCCTTCGAGACGTCTCTTAGATTAAAGTTTTTAATCTTCCTGTCCAAAAATGTTCCTCCGATGTCTCCTCCTGGATGAAAAACAGCATCGAAGCTTTCCTTCCTGCAGCGAAATACAAAGTGAAAGCACAATCATCTTGCACGTTCGGACGCTGTTGCCCAAATAAACCACGTGTAGCAGAGCGACAGGTGTCTCGTTGTCTCTGCTTGTAAGAAGTACAAGCGTGTCCTTAAAGTAGCGAAGTTTGGTGATAGATGGTATTTATCAATTCACCCACAGGAATTGAATGTGGCACAAGGCCTTTTTAATGTGGGTATGTCTGAGCCCGTAGGCCCAGCCAAAAATAAAACCCATCTAAACCCGTCCAAGCGGGCTAGTTCCGTCAACCTCCCCGAACGAAACCCTACCCTTCGGCAGAGCCTCGTCCGGGTTCCTCTCTGCAAGCAGAGAGTTCGACAGACACCCGGCTCGGCAGCTCACAAAGCACAGATACTACACTTTGATCCTAGCCACCGGGCCGAGCGGGTATTCTTTTTTCTAGAGATCACTGGCCGGTCTGTAAGTGTGGTGTGCTGAACAACAGTGAATCCTCAATCAATTTGAAGTCCTGGCATCTACAGCAGATAAGGTTGAGTGCTTTGCTCTGAAAGTCTCTGTCTACTATACACTCCACTCATCTGGAATACCCATTAGGTAATTTTAGATTTCTCTATTATGTAATATTGATAGATAGATAGATAGATAGATAGATAGATAGATATGTATATCATTCGGAGATTGTACTGCTTCGCTATATCACAGCTCCTTAGTGCGACTAGACATCTGAAAGCCTCAAGCCAGGATCGAAACTCGATCGATTTGGTGTCAGTCGGAGATTCTGCCCCTAAACCATTTGCACTCGGCAGAGAAAACTTCCAATTGTAGCGTATTTTTTCACGAATGTAATCAAACGCCAGTATATATATATATATATATATATATATATATATCATAATCACTCACTTCCTAATGAGCCAAATGATATATATATATATATATATATATATATATATATATATATATATATATATATATCATAATCACTCCCCCTAATGAGCCAAATGATAACACACACCCACAGCAATACACACGCTTACACATATCATAATCACTCACTCCCTAAGAACCAAATAACACACACGCACAAACACTTAACAGAGACACATCCTCTCTCCAGGACTGTCAAACTGACCAGGGGAATTCGGAGAAGCATAGATCCATCCAGCCCTTATCTCAAATAACAACTTAAAAGAGACTGTTTGACCAAAACAAGGAATGTTAAAAGATTCACGTTAAAAAGATAGAAAAAATTTAAAAAAACAAATGAAAACTACAGACAAAAGTTCATTTTCTCCATCAAGACATTAATTTCTGTAGTTCACAGCAGAAATAATTCTTCTCCTGATGATGGCCATTTTGGCCGAAACTAGTCGAGGAATCTAAAGGAAATAATAATAAAAAACGAAAGAATATTAATCTACAACACAGTGTGTCTGAAGATTTTAATTTTTTAATATTTTTTATTGTTCAATATATATATATATATATATATATATATATATATATATATATATATATATTTTTATATATATATATAAATTTATATATAAATCTGATAAATAGAAAAACATCAATTTACATATAATAAATTTTACCTAAATCTGACAAAGCAAAAACATCAATTTATATATATATATATATATATATATATATATATATATATATATATATATATATATATCATAATAATATATCATATTTTCTTTATATATGCATATGTGAAATAGGTTACATTGATATATATATATATATATATATATATATATATATATATATATATATATATATAAACATACACGGCAATACATGTATATCCTTTTTATATATATATATATATATATATATATATATATATATATATATATATATATGTTCAACACACACGCACACTCTCGCAGGTATGTATATATATATATATATATATATATATATATATATATATATATATAAATTTGACAAAACGGACAAACACGTGTATTTGTATGTGTTTGTGTACACATGATTATATATGTATGTGTGAAGAAAGACGCTATGATCTGATACAACAGCTTGTTTTTAAAAGGACCACACAACATCAACAACGCATGCGTTCTTAACCTCAAACTGGGGCCATATTCTGAGACTTCTACTGTAAATATTTGTCTGCTGACTCTCGGGGTGATTGTGGCTGGATCGGGGGTGAGTGTTCAGTATGAGCTGATGACTTGTTATTGTTTATTTCTTCCATGGTGTTGTGCTGGCGACGACAAACGGCCAAAACTCAGGTCACTTTTATTTTCTTACTTTTACATTTCATTTTCTTCTTTTTATTCATTATATGGTCTGATTATGAGGTGACTCTGATCATGAAAACCCTGAAGGCTAACAAGGTTAGCATTGAAATAAAAAAACATCGTAACTGCCAATGATCATTCGATTTCTAGTATGGATATATTTAACGAATCACGTCGCTCCATATATTATTGCATGTTCATCCGGTCATAAAAAGAAGCAACAACTCTCCTTCTATATTGTGATAGGATTTGAACAGCAGGTGTTGTCTGCTTGGGTGTGCGGGTGGCGTAATGGATAATGGCTTTGAATTAGAACTCGGAGATCTGTGTTCTAATTCCATTCGTCTTCGTTATATTCACGTACATGCAGATATTTTTTGGAAAGTTATAAATCTAACATTTCTTCCCCAGCTATGGGTTAAATAGCAAGGCCTTTATCAGTAAAAATCATTATTATTTCTACAATATTCTTACAACCCAAAAATAATTTAATCTTTAAATAATCTTCAAATGGTTGAAAAACCAACATTCTTTTATATCTAAAGGGTATTAGCGTAAGTGAATGCAATGGATTCAACTGGAATTCGAACACAGCGCTTCGATTCCTCTAACCAAGCCGCTATCCATTACTCCACCGTGCCTTCGAGGTGTTGATAATAATTGTAAAATACAAGCTATGTCGGTAATATATGTTTCTTCCTTCATTCTTAATGAAGGACAGTATATATATATATATATATATATATATATATATATATATATATATATATATATATATATATATATATATATATATATATATATATATATATATACGTGAGAGAATCATGGAAGATTGTAGTTTAAAAACAGTAAAATCGACCTTGGTCACCGGACGCTCCTCTGTGGCCGAAACGGTTACGGCACGTCAGGCTATATGACTGTTCCGTATAGGATACAGGTTCGATTCCTGTCAGTGGACGAACATTTTCTATGGAAATTTCTCGGGCATTCAGGCCGGTAAATATTGTTTAATATATTTGTATCTATAAAAAGAATGTATAAACATAAAAATGCCTTATACATTAATATCACTGTTTATTAATACATAGAAATAAAATAAAGTCATATCGTTCAGAAAATTATGATAGATTAATTAGAACCTTGAAATCTATTACCGATTATGTCTCCTTAGCTACCTTTCGCCGAAAATTTGACAATAAATTTTGATACAGTAATTGGTTGAAGAAACCCGGAATATTTAAACATCCAGTTAATTTCTTTTCTTAAATATCGTGAAAAATAAACATGTTATTGATGTAAAACCTTTTGGTTTTAATGGATAATATTGTACAATGTTTGAAAACTAAATTACATAGGCGTGGCTATGGTACGGCCTTCTATTATACTCAAGGGTGTAATTTATTGCCAGCTTTTAACTTCACAAACATGGAGTCGTTTAATACTGAATTCGTATTATACATAAGATAATATGGCATATCTTTCATATTAATTCCAGTTGCATTTCATCGACTCGGACTGTCATTTTGTTATTACTTTGTTATGAGATGAAATATTGACACTCCTTGCTAGTTTTTGATTATTTATATATTCTATTCTAATTTCAAAAACTCTACGTTTAATTTGATGCCTATACTCAAGTGAAATCTGAATGGTGCCAACACATATTCTCAAAATGGTTAATCTTATAATTATTATTAATTATAAAATTATTCATAGAGACAAGGAGGTATTATGGTGGCTGTTGTAAGTAAGGTAAGTAAGAATGCGTTGTTTTGATGTTAGGAATATTATTGTATGTTTGTGTCAGTGTTTGTGACTAGCTAAGTTTAATATTAAGGCAGAAGACCGTCTTTTCCTCCACTCCTCATTTTGGCCCTGTGCCATATTTTCCGTATTGAAACGGAAATAAATATCTCTCTTCACTATGGTACCTAGACTTTACGAATTTAAACACAGTATTTTATGTACATCATTCGAGATATTTTTTGAACGAAATCTAAAAGCAATTAATTAATTAGATTCAGCAAAGTGTGCTAGGCTAATTAACACCTTACCGGGTAAGTCTAGTTAACACCTTTTCCTGAAAATTCGAAAATATGTTTTGAAATAGAAATGAAAAGAAGAAACATGCAATTTTTATTTTTTAATATAGTGAAAACCTTAAATATTTTAGTCAAATATGTTGTTTTTTTTTTTAAATGAATTCACTTCAAGTATGCCGGTAATACCACGATCACACTTACAGGTGCGTTGGGCTTTCTTGACTACGACAGGTAAAAAAAAAAGAAACAAGCCAAAAAACACAAACAAGCAAAAACGTGTGGAGCGCTCTGTTTGGGATAAGTAATCACTAATTAAAAAAACAAAAATAGTAACTACGTTATAAATGTAGGTACTTTATAAAACTATGTATTTTATAAACATATTTTGACTAAGATTTTGTAATGGATAAAATCATACAAAATGAAATCTTTCAGGCGACATGTATTCACTTTATTGCAAACATTTTGAACACTGTGTTCTTCCAGTGTCTTCTGTTGTGTTCGGCAACATTTCAAGCATGGCGAAAGGTCACACGCACACACACACATTCCCACAAACACACACATACATCTCTCTCTCTCTCTCTCTCTATATATATATATATATATATATATATATATATATATATATATATATTAATTTCAATTAAAGGTGCAATTATAATTTATAAATTCATGAATCATTCATACAAAAAACAAATATAGAGGTTAATGATTTAAATGCCGAGAATAAATCTTCGCAAACAATATAAATAAGATACACCAACCCCAAACCTGTATATGAATGATATGATCTCTGTTTATAAATTCCAGTTGCATAAGGTCTTTTTTAATTTTTTACGAGATTTCGTCTGTTCCTACAGACATCCTCAGGTATGGAAATAGATTTGTTCTTGTTTTTACTTCTCGGTAATAAGAGGACAACGAAAATATATATGTAATCCGAAAAAATGCTATGAGAAATGTGTTATTGTTTTGGAAGGTGCGGTCGCAACGCTGAGTTTGAATTTAAATTTTAAGGTTGTGCGTTTTTGTACAAATATAGTAATAAGCGAATTCTTTTTTACTGGTAGATTTTCCGTCAATGTGGCATGAACTATATTGCACAATAATTACAGGGATGTCACACTTATTATCCGAAAGCTGCACGTTGGATCAATTATTTTAATTTCAATTAAAGGTGCAATTATAATTTATAAATTCATGAATCATTCATACATCATATCATTCATATACAGGTTCGGGGTTGGTGTATCTTATTTATATTGTTTGCGGAGATGTATTCTCGCCTTTTAAATCATTAACCTCTATATTTGTTTTTTTATTTTTTTATGAATATATATATATATATATATATATATATATATATATATATATATATATATATATATATGCTTGATTAGCAGTAGATAGATTTGCCCATAGAATTAGATAGGTTTACTTATCGCCTGGCTTATATTCCTTCCTGTTGTGTTCGGCAACAAGGACACACGCACAGAGATATACAGACACAGAGACACAGACACACACGCACCAACAAACAAACACACAGACACACACACACACACACAATATATATATATATATATATATATATATATATATATATATATATTAAAGAAATATATAAACATAAAATGGCTTAATATATATATATATATATATATATATATATATATATATATATATATAGGTGTGCGAATAGGAGTAGATAGATTTGCTAATAGCATAAGAAAGGCTTACCTATCTTCTGGTTCCAATCAACTGAAGAAACCCGTATCGTACAACGTCCGAAACGTCGTGATCATGACACTAACGATGAGGACAACAATCCGAATAATATAAATAATATAACTAGATAGATAGGTTACTCAATTTTTCACTCTCTCCCTCTTGTCTTCAATATTTCCTACGAGTGTCAAGTTCTCCAAGCCCTCTTTCCTCATTATGTGTTATAGAATTGTCAACGTAACTTTCTGATTCTAAATATGTGTCATTTTTGTTACCATTTTCATTAGAAATTACTCATGACTCATATATATATATATATTAAAGAATGTATAAACATAAAAATGGCTTAATATATATATATATATATATATATATATATATATATATATATATATATATATATATATATATATATATATATAACCTTCTTTCTTTTCTTCATTGTTTGCCCTTGAAATTTCAACTATTTCTTACTGATCCTGTGCAGAACTGGCCTTTTTGGTTCTATTATGCTAAACAGTTCTTCATCTCTCACGGGCTTCTTTCATGATATTCTCAGCATTCGTCGGTCTAAATGACATCTCTGTCGCCCCCTCTTTATCTGCGAGAACATTTTGTTCTAGCATTTGGATCTATCTCGGAAGCTTGACATGACAGTGTACTCAAGAAAACTTGTATTTGTATCTGACGAAATTTTCCTATTTCTTTGTTTAGATTTTGGAAGGGATCTTCTGCTCTTCCAATGCGCTTTCGTATTTCAGCATCACATTTTCCGTCATCTATTGAATTACTCTCCAATGGTTTAAATTTTTAACCTTGCTCAATTTTTGACATCTCCCATTCATAGCACGCATATTGAGCTGTCTTCTCACAGTTGATGTTTAATTCGCTTTCTTGTTTATGGGTTTCATTTTTCTTTCTAGCACTGCCATGGATAAGTTGGCAACTCTATAACTTATATGTTATCAAAATACTTCCTGGAGATAAATTCTGGCAGGACATCTAATTATCTTAGGAGCTCTTTATAATTTTCATAAACCAGATGTCATTCATTTATGTATCATGCGTTATATACGCTTAGGCGATCATGCATCTTTCGATACATGACTGACGAGGCAGATTTTTTCCAGGAGTAGGTTGCCATTTCTTTCTGCGATAGTTGATTTGCCATCTAAGTCTATAGAGTTCGGTTTGCTATTTACCCATAGCTGGGGGGAAAAAGATGATTCATACCTTTACCAAGGGTATTAGCACGAACTCGACTCTCTGATTCTTCAATACGAGCCGCTATCCATTACTTCACCGAGGGAATATATTATTTGTCTTATGCACAATAAACAAACAGAATAGAAAATACTTGCTAAAACATATTTTAGGTTATTTACACTATTTATATTCGGAATATTGTTCTCATCTTTGTTGTAGCAGTCACAACGTTTCGGCTCCTGTACCCTCCGAATTTCATCAGGTGTATATCGATCCGGGTAACCTACAGCGAATTCTGAACTGAACACTTTATTTAACCAACGGGCTTAGACAGTTCTCGTTTCACTGCTCCAAGAGTAACAAACGCCCATTTTGAAAGATATTCTCTAAAATTAGTTTTCTCAGTCATGTTTTTTACAAACCCCAAGAGCCATTCAAGACGGTCTATGTATGAGGTTGTTGTAAATGGAATAAATTCTAAAGTGTATATATTATGAGGTTATGCAGGATAGATAAGGCTTGACACAAGACTTGAAGAGGTCATTATCGTCGCGATCAGTGATGCCTCCTCTAGAGAGTTTGCTTCACAATCTAAGGGAAAAAACGGTTTGCTTACCAACAGAATAAGAGGGAAATAAGGATGAATCGACTTTGTGCACGTGGCAGGCCGGGATTCTAGCTGTGAGAGTCTCGACTGGTGGAACATTTCTCATCGAAATAGCTATAGAGTAGCGACTAGCTTGCAAAGTTTCGGATAAGGAAAAAAGAGTTGCCAGGTTGAAAATTGTTCAGCACCCACAAGTCCGCGTAAACGGATTGGGAACATTGACAAAGGTGGATAATGAGGACTAGACTCCCGCCTAGATATAACAGCAATGCTCCATTTTAGTCTAATCTGATTCTTGCAATGATAGGGCAAGGCAGGAGGAGGAAGATATATAGACTCAATTACTCAACGATTACATAAGGCTCCCAAATATGCAAGCTGCATATAGACTCAAGAATAAACACAAACATTTTTACTTATGATCAAATTATAAACACGCTCGATCTTTACTTATAGACTCAGACATATTTGATTGATTGATTTGTTTTTTACGGCTCATTAACCTTTTGTAAATTATTTACACCCTGAACATATTTTGGATTGTAAGAACAATTCCTTGTTTCACGCGGGAATATTCTATTAACATTCATTTGAAGATAATAATGATTCTCAGACACAATTCTTAATATTTAGCCCATACCTGGATGGATATAATGTAGATTCATACATTTCCAATTATAGATTTCGTGTATGTAAAGAACTCGACCAGAATTCAAACTCGGTTTTCCGATTTCTCATTTCAAGACGTTATCACTACACCACACGTACATCCAAGCTAACAACACTTGATATTTCCAAGCGACTACTCATTTAGGTACTGACCAGACTCGACGTTGCTGAACTTCGGTGACCGTACGAGAACTGACGT
>CAHIKZ030004414.1:2255000-2327500 GCA_903632075.3 Acanthosepion pharaonis | reverse complement strand
TTAATAACTCATTTTCGAATTGTCCCCTTATTCTGTTGATATGGTAAACCGAAGGGTGCACATCCTACGCATGCCCCACAAAATATTAGCGCGCCCTTATGGTGGGGTCGTGCGCCCTACGTTGGGAATTATTGGACTAACACTTTAATCCACTAGGCTGTTGTACTTTCTCCATATTAAAATGTAGAATATGGATTCTGTTTGTTGGAATGAGGAGTGGGTGGGAGGCTTTAAATTATAATTTTATTGTTATTCATATTGACTGAACATGTCTTGAATTTTTACTTTGAATTCAAAACCGTGAAGAAAAGAGCAAGAAACTATTCCATAAACTATTCCATTATCATTCAAAGGTCATAGCAATTCACAGATAACAAAGTAAAAGGAATCTGTGGAGAGCCATGATCGCCTACTGAAGTGACATGGTAATAAAATAATTCTCTATTCTATTTTGTCAATATCAATTCAGAGAAGTCCTAGCTGCCTTTCTTTTTTTTTCTGCAAAAATGTCCTCAACAGATTTGGGGCAACACCCTTCTTCTCCAGTATATAAATAGTCATCAGGTTAAAATTTCTACTTTAATTGGACTGTCATACGGTTGAAATTACCCGTTTTTTGTGACACAAGTTTGTTAATCGTTTTCAAAGTTCAACATTCATGTTACTACGATGCCTGTGCCGAAAAATGTCAGTATATTTTATGTCGCATTTTGGACTTCCGATTCTAACAACGTTAATAACCTCCTCTTTCTTCAATTCATTTTGATCTTTTAGTCACATATCTCACTTGCAGTTTTTGTTATTAATGTTATTTCTCCTGGTTTTCTTTTCCGTCTTCAATTTTTTGTACTTTCGTTTTTGTTTCTTTTATTTTATTTTTCCTCGAAAAATATTGCGTGGTACTTTTTTTTTATTTCTATATCGTTAATACTTAAAAAAAAAATAAAAAAACTTTTTTTTCTTTTTCTTTAATGACTGCGTTTGTCGATTTTCATTCATAATCCGTCTACCTTTTTGTTATCACTTTCTCTTTCATTCATTTTGCGTTCATTCTCTTCCAATATTGTTTTCATTCATCTAGAAATCATTCCAACCATTTCCTTTATGTGTCTTTAAGTCTCTATTTCATCTTTCTTTTATCATGTTTTTTTTTCATTTTAAACACATTTTACATTATTTTAATAAATCCTTTCTTTCTGTCTTTCTTTTTTTCCCCTTCTTCATCTCTCTACACTTTTTCTTTCAATTTTAAATCCACTCAAACATTTCTTTTCACAATTCTATCTTATTCACTTCCCTCTTTCACGACACTTAGCTGTTTTCCTATCGATCTTCCCTCGTTCTTAATTTTTCTTTCTTCCTGTTTGTTTTGGTTACTCTATCATTTTCGCTTCATGTTTACACAATTTCTATAGATTTTTTAAATTTCTTTCAATGCCTTTTTCTTCTTTCTTTTTCTACTCGTTTTACTTCATCTTTACATTTTCTAACAATTTCTCACTCATTATTTTTCGGTTTCTTTCTTTTTCTGTTTCTTTCTTTTTCTCCTTCTCTTTTTTTCTTTTTCTCTTTCCTTCTCTTTCTTTCGTTTGCGCTTCTTTATTTAATTATACTCTTTTCCTATATATTTCATTCAACCTTAAATCCTTTCAACCATATTCCCCTATTTTTTTTTTTATTTCTTTCTTTCTTTCCTTCTTTTTTTTTTCTTTCTCGATTTATTTTCCCCAGTCTTTACTTTCTGTTTCTTTCTTTTTTCTTTTTTATTATTTTCTTTCTTTCGTTCTTTCTTTATTTCTTTCTTTCTTTCTCAATTTTTTATCCTGCACTTTTCCATCTTTTTCAACCAATTTCCCAGACTTTACTTTCTATTTCTTTCTTTTTCTTTATCGATTTATTTGTCCTTCATTTTGACATCTTTTTACCTACTTCCCGAGTCTTTCTTTTTCTTTTCTTACTTTTTTCCTTTAATTTTCTTTCTTTCTTTCTCGATATATTTGGCTGTCATTATTACATCCTTTTCAACCATTTTCCCAGTCTTTACATTCTTTTCTTTCTTTCTTTCTTTCTTTCTTTCTTTCTTTCTTTCTTTCTTTCTTTCTTTTTCCTTAATTTTTACATCTTTTTCAACCATTTTCCCAGTCTTTACTTTTTGTTCCTTTCTTTTTCTTTTCTATTTCTTTTTCTTTCTTTTTTCCTTTTGCTGTTACCTTCTCTTCTTTCGTTCTTTACATGTTTTCCTTTAATTTTGCATCTTTCCAACCGTTTATTGTTTCTTACCACAATTCTTTTATTTCACTTCTTCTTTGCCTTATTTCTAATTTTATTGCATTATTCTGTCGGAGTTGTCATTAATAACCTTTGTTATAAGTACGTATATTTAGGATTAAATAAAAAACCAGGAAATTTACGACAATAAAAACTGTTTTTTTTTCTTTTATTATCTGTGTGTTTCATAGCTAGACAAGTCTTGCCAATGTTTGTATACTTTATATTGTCGTGGTCTATTTTCATTAATATTTTATGACTTCGTTGGAGAGTTTTCATCTCACAGTTGAAAAGGCTTGTTGTAACCGTAAATTCTATGCTAACAGCTCCTTCCTTCACACTACATCCTCACTGAGCAGACCCTGAATTTTCATCTATCGCAATGAACGGGTGTTCTCTCAGAGAGGGCATGTGCTTTGAGCGCCTCTTGGGATTTAAACTCAAACCAGATCTCAAGATGAACACTTACATACGATCCATCGCGAAGGATACTTTTTCTGCTACATTATTATTATTATTATTATTATTAGTTTCTTTGATTTCTGGCGTTTACACAATTCTTTCCGGGTCCCGCCCAGGGACCTAAGGTTAGAAATGGCATCATGACACTTTCCACTGACAAAAAAAAAAAAAATTACATAGATAAAGCCCTTCGTAAAGTGTGGGCTGTACTTGTCAGAACAATTTTTTGTATCTCCTTGAGGCATGGACTTCCAGGAATCTCTTCAATTAGTCTACTGCAATCTTTTCCAACCAGTCCTAGGGCTCCAACTACAACAGGAATTGTTGATGTTCCCATATGCCACATTTTCGAGATTTCTATTTCAAGGTCCTTGTATTTTGACAGCTTTTTGAATATCTTGAAAGATATATTGCAGTCAGCAGGGACTGCCATATCAATAAGGAGGCACCGTTTTTGTTTGCTGTCTTTAATAACAATATCTGGGCGGCTGGTTTTGATTGTTCTGTCAGTGTGTATTGTGTAGTCCCATAGAATTGTAACCGGTCCTATCTCCGTAACCGGGTCTGGTTGGTGTTCATACCATTATTATTATTATTATTATTATTATTATTATTATTATTATTATTAATAATAATAATAATAATAATATTATTATTATTATTATTTCATTTTATTTTCTCGTATATAGTATCTTATTAACACAATAGATGCAAATTACAGGTCAGTGATGCTAAAATCAACCAGGTACAGAAATGTAATTATCTGGAAAGGGTTCTAACAGACGACGGAAAGTGCGAAACTAAGATACAAAGGCGTATTTTGATGACCAAAGATGCTTTCCAAAAGTAAAACAGAGTATTAAGAGACAGGAAAAATTCGTTGGAAAAAAAAGAAAAGAGTACTGAATTGTTATATGTCTTCTTGTATAGCCCTGAATGCTGGACAATTTCCTTCAAAGATGAGGAAGAGACATGCAGCAACAGAAATGTAGTTCTACAGAAGTATGCTGAGGATAACATGGGATGAACTTTTGAGCAACAATGATGTTTTGGAGAGACTGTAAACAAAAGAAACTTATACTTACCATCAGAAAGATGCAGTTGAAATTTCTTGGGCACGTAATGAGAAAGGAAGGCTTGTAAATTCTTATACTCACAGGACAGATTGTTGGTAAGATGGACAGAGAAAAGCAGCGCGAGACATACCTGATCAAATGTATTGATCAAATGTATTGTAGAACAGGGTTTGGGAGAAATAACAAAAAGACAAAACTTATTAAGTGTTACAAGTGACAAGAAGATGTGGAGGACCATGAATGTCTACATCTTAAGGGGATACGGCGCATAAAAGAAGAAAGAAGACAAAGTAAAAAGGAGTTCACAGACATACACCTTGCCACTTGTAGTTGGTGTCATATCTGCTGTGTCCCTTTAGAACGTAAGCGATCATGGCTCTCCATATCCCCAATGCTTGTAGCTCTCAATAAGTTTTGTCTCTTTGCCACTTCTCCCAGACTTGTTCTGTCATCCACTTACTTAAGTCTGCTAGATATGTCAAGCGTTGCTTTCCCTGTCTCTCTTTCCCTCAATTCGCCCTCTGAGGATCAGATTCTCCAAGCACTTCTTTCTCATTACATGTCCCAGCAATTTCAACTACCTCTTCCTTATGTCAAGTTTTATTTTCCTCTTTGTTTGCATCCTGCCCTAAACTCCATCGTTGCTCACACGCTCGGTCGATGATATCCCAAGCATTCCTCAGTAGAACCATACCTGAACGGATACAAAAAAAGCGAAAGATGGAGCAGAGGCAATATATTTTCACATCCATGTCCTAGGCATGGTGATAAACTATGTCCGACAGCTAGGATTCTGATCAGGAGGTTTTGAGGAGCGTGGAATCACCTCTTAATTATTGGTGTCCCTAGGTCTGCACTGACTTGGGGTGGTAGCACCTGTTAGGGTTTCAGCTATGGGCAAATAGTGAGGCCCGAAACTAGGATCAAAACATCATGAAAATATATTACCAGCAATAGCTTTGTAAAGAGAAAAAAGAATTACCAGCAATACAATTTTGCACTAAAATATTACTAGCAAAAAAAAACAAAAAAACTGTCGGCATTAAATAACCCATTGAGTTTGATATACCATAAAAGAAAACAAAACATTCTCCCTCTTTGTTCATTAATGGCTACTGGACTTAAAATTTAGCCCAGTTAAAAAAATGTAAAAACAAGCATGAAAGAAAGATATAAGATTAGCCGAATTATATATTTACAAATTCAATCTTTGGCAGAAAGTAATATTTGGCAACCCCACCCAAAAAAAAAGCTAAATTAAGAAATGGTTCAATACAATTATCAAAAACGAAAATTTAAAACAATTTAATATTTTAAATATTGGAAACACAGACCTTTAAATGACGCTTTGCACACACACACATACACACACAAACACACACACACACACACACACATATATATATATATATATATATATATATATACAGAGTGGGATGGATAAATTGTTACCATCTGTACATTTTTAAATTCGCACATGCGCGTTCTTGTTTTTCATTTTGTCGATTGCGCTATATAGTAGGGTCAGTTGGGCACCGTCTGTGAGAAAAAGAACACCAGGATGCAATTCATTCCGCCAGAATTTGGGAAAATACATGTTGTACTGCCTGGCATTAGCGACGGAAGCTCCATTTTCAGAGTGTTTTGATGTCAATAAGAGGACAGTACAACGGATTCGGGATCAGTTGGATTAGTCTAAAGCCGATTACGAAGATATTTGGAGTAGTTACTTGTGATGGCAACGTTATGCCTCCATTCATCTTCCCACGGGTCTTCGGTTTCACTACAGAGGCCTACTTCAAGTGACTTAAGGAGGTAGTGCTGCCATGGGAAAAGAGGGTGGCTGCTAGAAGATCCTATGTCTCGCAACATGACTCTGCACCATGCCACACAAGCAGGAGAACACAGTCATGGCTGTCAGAAATATATGCGACAATATCACCCCTTACATCTGGCCACTTAACACCCCAGAATGCAACCCTATAGATTATTGTGTGTATGGCGCAGTTCAGCAAGAGACCAACGTTTTGTTTTCCTTGTAACACCAAAAATGAACTGAAGAAGTATGACAGCATTCACCAACTTAAACCAGGAGGCCGCCCAGAAGAATTGCAAGAGATTCCAAAATGGTCTGGAGATCGTGGTAGAAGACAATGGCGATTGTATTGAATAAATGTTCTCTTTAGTACTTGAAGATATTTTTGTGTAATTTTGGTAAATGTGTCTATCAAAATGAGATGTCAGTGTTATTTTCATTTGGGGGCATTTAGACGACAATATATCCATGACACCCAGTATATTTGCTATCATTTTTTACATACCTTATTTTCTTTAATATTTCTCAATCTTTTCTATTTTCATTATTATTTTCGTCATTGGTCATGCTATCCTATTTTCTTTCTTTCTTCCTTTCTTTTTTGAAACTTCTTTTCCCTTTCTCTTGTCTCATTTACTTTCTTTCTCTCGCTCTTATCTCCTACCGCTTCCTTTTCTCAGTCGTTCTCCTTCTTTTTCTTTCTCCAGTTTTTCCACTGTTTGTTCTTTCTCTCTTTCTTTCTTTCTTTCTTTCTTTCTTTCTTTCTTTCTTTCTTTTTTGAAACGTCTTTTCCCTTTCTCTTGTCTCATTTTACTTTCTTTCTCTCGCTCTTATCACCTACCGCTTCCTTTTCTCAGTCGTTCTCCTTCTTTTCTTTTCTCCAGTTTTTCCACTGTTTGTTTTTTTCTCTTTCTTTCTTTCTTTTTTCTTTCTTTCTTTCTTTCTTTCTTTCTTTCTTTCTTTTTTGAAACGTCTTTTCCATTTCTCTTGTCTCATTTACTTTCTTTCTCTCGCTCTTATCACCTACCGCTTCCTTTTCTCAGTCGTTCTCCTTCTTTTTCTTTCTCCAGTTTTTCCACTGTTTGTTCTTTCTCTCTTTCTTTCTTTCTTTCTTTCTTTCTTTCTTTCTTTCTTTCTTTCTTTCTTTCATACTTGGTTTTCTCTCGCGTCTTTCTCTTTCCACTTCTTTGCTTTCATCTTTTTGTTTTTCTTCACCACATTTTATTTTTCACCCATTTTCTCTCTTTCTTCTCATTTTCTTTGTCGGTTTCCTTCTTTCTCTTCTTTTTCTCTCTTTCCTTCTTTCTTTCTTTCTTTCATTCATTCATTCATTCATTCTTTCTTTCTTTCTTTCTTTCTTCTATTCCGCTATTTTTATTTTACTCCTTTTTTTTTCTTTTTTACACTCTTTCCATTTTGCGTTTTCTTTCCCGCTCTTTTATATCTTTTAAGCTTTCTTTCTTCAATTAATTTGTTTATTTCCGTTTCATTCATTCGTTATTTAATTGTTTTTCTTTTACCGTTCTTTTTTTTGGTCATCATGGCTCTTAATAAATGTATTTTTTTTCTTTTTGTCAATTCACACTGTGGGTCTTTTCAATGATTTTCTCACGAACAAAGAACTGTACCAAACAACAGAAACCACATCAATGGAGGACTATCAACAGGAGCAAGAATTAAAATAAACAGTACATGTAACTCGATGAGAAAATAATGATATAATCAATATGTGCACATTCTATACTACTTCAAATAGAAGGTTAGGAAGGAAATTCCTTATCAATATTGGAAAGATCAATAACAGCTACTGGACTTGAGAAATTGATTTTTTTCTAAATTATTGCTTTAAGAGAAATATTTTCTAAATTTCAGCCGTCAGTAGTACTGGCTGCTCGGTCAATGAATGCCAAATGTTTCCTTGGAGAGAAACGGATAATATTACAATTAGTATTTGTTTACTCCACCACTATCTTTCTCTTTTTCTTTTCATTTTGTTTCCTCACTTATTCATTTATTTTCTATTTTCTTCTAAATGATGTTCATCTCTCCAATTTTCTTTTTTAATTTCTTCTTTCTTCCTTTTTTGTTTGTTCTTTCTTTCCCAATTATGTTTGAGCTCTCCTTCTTTCCTTAATTGAATTAATCATTTTCCTTCTTTCTTTTCTTCTTTTTCTTTCTGCCTATCTTTCTTTCTGACTGTCTTTCTTTATCCCGTCTTTGTTTCCATAGTTTACCCTCTTTCTTTCTTTCTTTCTTTCTTTCTTTCTTTCTTTTTTCTTTATCACGTCTTTTTGTTCACATTTTCCCTTCTGTCTTTCTTTCTTTCTTTATCCCTTTTTCTTGTACACTTTTCCATTTCTCTCATTTTTCTTTCTTTATTTTTGTCTTTCTTTCTTTATGGTTTTTTCATGTACACTTTCTCATTTCTTTTTTCTTTCTTTCATTTTCCCATCTTTTGTTAATTTTCCTCTTCTTTCTTCATATATTTTTCTTTCTTCTATCTTCCTTTCTTAAGCTCGTTTTCTTTTCCATGTTCCATTATTTTTTCTTTCTTTTTTTATGTATTTCTTTATGTCTTTCTTTCTTTCTCCTATCTTTCTTTTCTATTTTTCTTTCTTTCTTTCTTTCTTTCTTTCTTTCTTTCTTTTATCTCCCGTTCTTTATCTCATTTTCTTTTCCACTTTTTCATTCTTTCTTTCTTTCTTTCTTTCTTTCTTTCTTTCTTTCTTTATCCCGAATTTTTTACACTTTCCTTTTCTTTCTTTCATTCATTCTTTCTTTCTTTCTTTTTCCTACCTTCTTGTCCAATTTTTCCCTTCTTTCTTTCTTTCTTTCTTTTTCCTATCTTCTTGTCCAATTTTTCCCTTCTTTCTTTCTTTCTTTCTTTCTTTGTACCGATTTCTTGTCCACTTTTCCTTTCTTTCTTTCGTTCTGTCTTTCTTCTACCATACGTTCTATATCTCATTTTCTTTTCCACTTTTGCTTCTTTATTCTTTCATTCTCCTTTTTCTTTCTTTCTTTCTTTATTTATTTCTTTATCGCGATTTTTGTACACTTATCCCTTCTTTCTTTATTTATTCGACTTTCTTGCCCAATTCTTTCTTTCTTTCTTTCTCCTGTTTACTTTTCTACTTTTAGTTTCTTTCTTTTTTCCCATTTTATTTTCGACTTCCTCTTTTTTCTTTTTTTGTCTATTCTTATTTTATTTGCACTTTCTTTGTTGCTTGCTATTTTTCGTCAAATCTTACTTGATTTATTTACTGACCTTTTTTCTTTATTTCCTCCTTTCTTCATTAATTCCTCTTTTTCGCATTTTTTTCTTTCTTTCTTCTTCCCTTACCATTCATTCATTAATTCACACTTTCCGTTTAATCCTCATCCCCCCACCAACCACGTAAGTACAACTTCCTTTCCAATTCCCCTTTCAAGAAGACACCGACTCATTCTCCTTCACCCCCTTCCTTCCCAGCTTACATCCATTACTTCCACCACACACTCCCTTCCTATTCCACTTTCTCTTCTCTCTCTCACACACACATACCCACCCTCATCTTCCTTTATATTGTATTCAATATACCATCAAATTTATTTCTATTAATGATAATGCAATGTCCTTTCCATTCTTTACTGCGCAGATCGGCAAACTTTTCCTAAAAGAACATTTTCCTATCTGTGTCTAGCCGAAGGCACTTGTTTTTATCACCGTGGCTTCGTCTCTGCTTTCCCAACATAGTGTTTGTGGATTAACTATTCACAAAGGTTCTTAAGAGAACTTAGAAGAATATATTTTGTGGGTGGACAATGCACAAATCATATCTATTTTTTTTTAACAGTTGTTATTCATTGAACAATAAAAAGACATCATCTCAAGAGCTTTCGGTGAAAATCCATTTCTTTTTCAATCCCGCTCTTCATTCTCGAGGTCCTCGATAGAATTCAGAGACGGACATGCAATATGAGAGGTCCTGATCTGGCATCTCGTCTACACTCACTTTCTCACAGACGTGCTTCCCTCTGTCTTTTCTGCAAGTATTTTTCCTGACAACTGCTCTGACGAGCTACTTTCACCGGTTCCCAAACTTCATGAAGTTAAGCGTGCTACTAGGTTGGCATCTCGGTCCCACCTTTTCACTGTCGAAACGGTTAGCCGTAACCGCCTCTTCTACTTCAACAGCTTCTTCTCTCGCACTTCCCGACAGTGGAACTCCCTTCCTCTTACTTGCTTCCCTCATACTTATAATCTTCAAATATTTAAATGTAATGTCAGTCGACATATTCTGATGCCTTGATCTTCATTCCCTTCCATCAATTTATCCTTTCCCCCACTTTACTCTTGCTCTCACTTCCTGAAACTCTCTACGTATTAGTGGCACTCCCGCCTTGCTTGGGGGGTCGGGGGTGATATGATTAAAAAAATAAATAAAAATAACTTGCGGGAGAATATAAAGTATTTATAGAATTAAACTAACACTGAAACTGTTTCGTGTTTCTACAAAACCCAGAAAGCACAGTTCTTAGTCTCAAAGAATTGCGAGTGCAATACTTTTCAGAAAAAGACATTCAGAAAAACTGTATTTATGGTTAATATTTAAAGAGTTTTTTTTATTAAAAGTACTTTATCTACTCTGGAGACCAACAAGTTAACCAAAACATTGCTTCCAAAGAAGTAATACTAGAAAAAAAACTTGAGAAAATATTTAAATTGTTTCTATTAAGGACACAAAGATATTCTCGGTTTTCAGCATAACATTACCAGGGAAACATCGTGTGTGTTCACTAATCATTAAAGAGTCTGTCTATATTTCTGAGAGGAGGTATTATGTACATTGTTTACATTATTCAGACTAATTTACTCATCTTCGTTGCCATATTTATTACAAAGTTTCGGCCCTTCAGTATCTGTCTATATTTCTGAGATGAGATATTATGTACACTATTTACATTATTCGGTCTATTGTCCTCATCTTTGTCGCCATATTTATTACAAAGTTTCGGCCCTTCAATATCTGTTTATATTTCTGAGATGAGGTATTATGTACACTATTTACATTATTCAGACTATTGTACTCGTCTTTGTCGCCATATTTATTACAATGTTTCGGCCTTTCATTATCTGTCTATATTTCTGAGATGAGGTATTATGTACACTATTTACATTATTCGGACTATTGTCCTCATCTTTGTCGCCATATTTATCACAACGTTTCGGCCTTTCATTATCTGTCTATATTTCTGAGATGAGGTATTATGTACACTATTTACATTATTCAGACTATTGTACTCATCTTTGTCGCCATATTTATTACAACGTTTCGGTCCTTTAGTACCTGTCTGTATTTCTGAAATGAGGTATTATGTACACTATTTACATTATTCGGACTATTGTGCTAACTTTGTTGTCATATTTATCACAACGTTTCGGCTTTTCAGTATCTGTCTATATTTCTGAGATGAGGTGTTATATAAACGAGTTACATTATTCGGACTTTTGTACTCATCTTCGTCGCCGCATGGCACAGTGGATAAAGGCGTTAGTTAGATCCAATGACAGGACACAAAGTGTGTGAGTTCAATACTCGGTTAAGGCAGTGGAGAAATTGGAGAGGGGAATAACAGAAGATAACTGATAACTGACATCCATTAAACATGGCACGTGGAACTAGAACAATCTACCCCAGTGAGCGAAATAAAGGGTTCAGTTCGACATTCCAACCACCTGAAGAAGGCCAGAGCGCTCAACAGCTGAAATGTTGTAATAAATATGGCGACAAAGATGAGTACACTAGTCCGAATAATGTGAATAGTGCTTAAAGAATGTATAAAAATTCAACTATTATAGGCGCTAGTTTTTAATTTCTACAAAAAAACAAAAATCACACATCTCACACTCAACGACTTGGAAGATCAGCACTTTAACTGGAATATTGTACAATAATAGCAGAAAAAATATCGTGTCAGTTTATATATATATATATATAGATACACCTAAATATTGACAAATCATACCACGGTTTTTTTTTGTCACGTCAGTATGATTTTTTTTTATCACCATATAAATATATGTGTTTTTTTTGCCTCGTGTTAGCCAAGCTTTTTTTTTTTGATCCATTTAGGTGAAACCTAGGTAGGTTTGTCTGGCTCACTAGGTGTATCTAGGTCTGCTCTACGGTTGTATTGAGCTCTTTTGTTAGTTAGTTGTTACTCGTATCGGGGTTTTTTCTTTGGGCTTCAGACCTGCATCTGTGCGATTTTTTGTCGGCAGAAGTTCATGTTTGTAGCTATTTCTTTTTTTAAAACCTTTTTTTCCCTCGAAATTGATTTGATTAACAAATCAAAAATTCGAGGGTTTTTCGAAACGAGTCTAGTTATATATATATATATATATATATATATATATGTCGATGTTCACCCTAATAAACACTTGATGTAGGAAGTTTATGTGGATATGTGTAGAAGATAACGAATAACTTTAGACTTGAATAGATTAAGTTTGTTGTGACCGGGGAAGCATCCTCGAATGAATCTGCTGCTCGAGTGGCTCTTAGATTCCACCAATGATATACGAAGGGAAAGAGGTTGGCTCGCTTCAATGTGCCTGGCATGACGGGTCTTTGGCGTGGAACTAAGGAATATAGTTGGAACTAAGGAATATAGTAGTCTGAACATTTTTCATGGAAATAATGATAGAACAATAAGTCGCTTGCAACGTTTCGTCTGTAAGAAAGGAACTATAAGATGGAAAATAATTCATCACCCAGAAGGACGCAGAATTTTAATCATAAAATATTCAGTGTCTACTGAGTGCATGGCACGGAGTATCTTAGCCGTAAAGTTAGGACTGGTTGAAATAAGGAATAAAGTTCGTCTGAACACATGCAATGGAAATAGCGATACAGCAGAGAAAGGCTTACTACGTATCATCTGTAAGAAAGGAGTTTTAAGGTGGGAAATAATTCATCACCCACATGGACGCGGAGACGCTTTTACACTTTATAGATACTAGAAATGGACAGCTCCTCTACATCTTCGGTAGATGTATTCCATTTTTGGCCTGCTTACAGGAGCGATACAGGTATCGACTACTTTTCCAGCGTCGTCAATGATGGATCGGATGCATGAGTTCCACTTGAGGTCTGAGTTGAGTTTAAATCCTAATAAGCGCTCAAGGCAATTAGGGGCCTCCATGAGAGCGCCCCAGTACATCATGATAGTTGGAAATGCAGGATCCGTTCGGTGAATGATGGAATGTCACTAGACCAGACATTTTCCTCCACTGAGCTGTTAAAGCTAAATCAGCGTAGAGATCAGATGTCAAGCTCGGGTCATCTAATGTTCTGGATTTGCACCCATATAGCGTTGAATCATCAGCATAGATATTTACAATCATCGGAGAATACGCTTCGGCAGATCGTGTATGTAAAGTAGAAAGACGTTTAGACCAAGAAACGAGCCTTGGTCGTCGGAAGACTGGCTGTTAACATCTACCTTCAGTGAGCTGCTTGTTATTAAGGACTTCATAATTCAGAAGATATTTCTAATGATTCCATGGTTAGAGCGTTTGCGTAATAACCATCTATGCCTTTGAAATATATAATGCTATCGCCGTTGAGATATATTTGTTGTCTAGTGCCTTACTGATTCTGTGAGTAATGTCATTTAGGATATCAGCAGTTGACCGAGCCGATCGAAATCCATACTGCTTGTCGCTCTGGCTGTTTATGTTGCGATGATCAAAAGTTTTTGAAATTACACTGAAGAGGCTGATGAGTCTATAATTTGACGGGGATAAGTGCTCATTCGCATTCTTAAAAACAGGACATAGACTTGGAAAGAATTTCTTCAAATAACGGGTAAATAACTTCGCTAAGATCGGGAATAGTTCAAGTTAACCTTTTCTTAAGATAAACCACTTATTATCTGGAGCAGTAGCCTTCTGAGACGTCTCGGGCTGCGATGAAAATATCACTGAGATTGTCTTCAGTGAGACGGGGTAAATCAGGAAGGAGATGACCTTCGTCATGAAACGTTGAGTTAGAGGCAAAGATCGTGACAAAGAGCTTATCTGAATAGAAGTTTACTCATACTTAAAGAATGTATATTAAATTTAACCAACATTGGCTTTAGTTCGTGTTTCTAGAAAATGCAGATAACGAGAAAAATCCAGAACATGTATCTCACAGAAATATATCAGAAAAAAAAAGTCATTTGGACTTAGTGAAATTTAAAGAGTTTCTTTTTAAATTACACTATCCCTGGTGTTAAAATATGTTTCTATAAAGAGAAAACAGCAGGCATACATCTTACTCTAAATGATTTGGGAAACTAAAACTCTCGCAGTAGTATTTTTCTCAAGAGAAAAATGTCAGAAATAAATGGTAATTTTCACTCTGTACTTGGCCCAAGAATCACTCGTTGTAGAGGGTAAAGAACTAAGAGGTAAGGGGTATAGAACTTGGTGATATGTTATGAAGATAACCATGAACCATAGGCTTGAACGGATGAAGGCCATAGCTCGTTGAAACACTATTTCCGGTACAATCATCGAAGTTAAGTTCTGTGAATTCTGGTCAGTACATAGATCGGTGCCCGATTGGGAATACCAGGTTCTGTAACTGTTACATGTGCGGGCTACATAATGGATAACGGCACGAAATTAAAGTTCGGAGAGCTTACTTCTAATTCCAGCCGGGTTTGTTATATCCACTTACGCGCATATACCCCTGGGAAAGCTTTGTGTCTACCTCTTCTTACCAACTAGTTATGGATTAATTAGTAAGACCTGTATCAGTAAACCATTATTATCACACCCCCCCCAAAAAAATACAAATACAGATGTTTTGCGGCTCTAAATAACTTACAATAGGTTGATAAGCCGTACAAAGAAATTAGTATTTCAACAAACTCTGTCTTATTTATACTTATAAAATAAATATAAAATTACTAATCGCCTCTTATCCGAAGCTATGGTTTAATTAGTAGGACATGTTTCAGTAGTTCATTGTTTGTTTCCAAAAATTCTTACAGTCTAAAAAAATATTTAAATAATCTGATTGATAATGGATTGATAAGTGGTAAAATGAGATCAATCAATTAATCAATCAACTTTTATATTGTGATACCAGTTTTAGTTGTTGCTCCTATTAGAATCTTCAAGTGTTGTGCTGTCAGTTATTTGGTAAAGTTCTTTATGTGTGAATCTGTAGCGCCAGTCTATAGTATCTGATGAAGGACTGTCCTCTTTAAAACCTACAGGATTCATTCGTTTGAAACCATTTTAATCATTGACCCGAGAAAACGTTCGAATATAGAAAATATTTTGGACATTTTGGAACAAGTTGGGTGCCATACATATATCAGTCTAAATCCGACAAAAATATTTAAGTACATGACGCGAGTTCTCGTTTTATTTTTTTTTTTTTGTTTTTTTTTTTTCAGCCATTACGGTCATCTTGATTCGTACTCGTTTCCGCGTTATCCAAATCACGCGATAATGACCTTAACAATTTTACCTTTACTAACATTGCCCGGTATTTGCATTCATTATCTGCTTTCTTCATTTTTGACGAGAGACGCTGAGAGAATTAACTGTCTACTGCTTTCCCCTAATTGTTCTTTGAGTGCACGTTCGAGATTACACTCTCATGTCATAAAATCTAAAACAAATAAATGAATGAAAAGATTTTGATCATGTGCTCTGATATAATTTTACCTCGTTTTGTTTTCCATAGATCAAGGTTTGTAATCGGAGATTTTAGATCCTAATTCTAGCTAAGGTGCACTTACGGGAAAATGGGTTTAGACCAAGAAGAGCAAAGGGCTTATCACATGGCCCTTAAGATTATCCGTCGTCCCGACATAGGTTATTTCCTTAATTATAAGATTTATGTTTGGGTGATTAAATAGGAGACGGCGCGTAAGCGGCCCACTCAGAGGGGAGGGGACGAAAGGATATTTCCGTCTCGAGTGTTATTTGAACAATTGGCCGTTCAATACTGAACCCTTAATCATTACAGCTAAATAAACAAATGAAAAAAAAAACTATTGGTAAACTTGTAACCATCAACAGTGTTAAACCAATAAATGTGTTTATAAACGTCATTTTTTAAAATATTTATTTAAATCTTACTCGTCACTTTAAATATAACGTTCATAACACAAAGACATTTTTATAACAAGCGGGTTTTAAGTTGTAAATTGTTAAACATTTTCATATTAAAACGATGACTGGATTTTTTATTCCACCGTTATTTCTTGTTCCTATAAACGTTATTTTTAGTAGATACATGTGTTTCAATACATATAGATGTTTTCAGAGTGAAAAATAAATGTCTATCGGCCTAGAGATCGAAGGACTTATTTATAAAACGTTGTCTAATGAAAGGAATCAAAACTGTATACGCATTTAAATCAAATAATCCAGCTTCAGGCCAGATTTTATCTTATTATTAACCTGCAGGATGATTTTGTTCTCACTATTGTTCACCTAAGAGCCACTCAATGTAGAGGGCTGTTAAAAGTATCATAGAACACTTGACTAATATCCGAAACATCAACGAAATAATTTTTTAGCAATTATTGTTTTTTTTTTGTTTTTTGTTTTTTTGTTAATCCTATTACCATAGACGGCCTATTTAGAAAGAAATTCAATTGATCCCTTAAAAATTACGTAGTTTACATTTCAGGTACAAAAACAATTTTACCAGTGTGCAAACGAGAGATGTGCCTTTCTTGTTTAAAAATTAACTGAGATTCCTCTCTCCGAATAAAAAGCTAGCACCATTGTGATTTTTGTCGGGAATATCATTTTCGGTAATAAAACTTTCGATATCTAGGCCTGCAGCCATTAAACTATCTGTTTAAAAACAGGAATGTCTACTCGAACATGTGTCCCCACGGAATACAACTTGTATAGAAACGTTTTCATTTCCAAATATTTTATTGATGAAGTACGTTAAATGACATTCTAGTAAACTAAGTACTATTTAATATGTAACTGTTATCTATTTTCTATAATCTAGGCACTATATAATATTATTTAACGATGTTTATTTTTTATAATCTAGGTACTATTTAATATTATCTAACGATTCTATTCTCTATATTCTAGGCACTACATATAACATTATTTAACGATGTCTATTTTCTATAATCTAGTTACTATTTAATATTATCTAACGATATCTATTTTCAAGATTAATTGTGTATAATACACGCTCTTGTGTAATACACATCCCTTAATTGTCCACTTAGTTTTCTATTATAAACAACTTTTTCAACAATAACTGTTTTCGCCGATGACTTGATTAAACCTAACTCTTCACTACTTATTTCCTTTTTCTTGATACTTTGTTTAGCTTTTTGAAATTTTTCACTATTCCCCTGTTCCTTTTTATTTCGATGTCGATTTTTCCATCCTATCCCAAGATATTAAAATGTTTTTACTTGTTTAATTTTGGTGTCTGAAATTGGGAGTTCGAATCTTTTGCTGAAAAACCAGACATTCTGGATTCTTGCAATTAATGTTGATTTCATTCTTCTATCTTCCTTCGGGGTCTCTCTGGTTTCCTTTCTGTGTTTATCAACACTGTGTCATCTCTATATCTTATGTTGCTAAGATTGAGGTCACCTATAATGAATTGTGTTATGACTCCTAATTCTCTCGGTGTAAAGTCCGGTGAGAAGACACACCCTTGTCTTAGCTTCCTTTCTAATTTTCTGTATGTACTAAATTCTTTTTATATCCATTGCGGTCGATTTTCTCCCTGTATAATTTCTGTATCATTCTAATTCGTATTCTTTTATATGCTGTGTCTCTGCCAGATGTATTCGACCATGGCTCTCCACATCTTTCTGTCCCTTGTAACTCTTAATATGTTTTCTTTTTGTTATTTCTTACAAACCCTGTTCGACTACCTATTTACTGAAGTCCATCAAGTATGTCACGCGCTGCTTTCTTCTCTCCATCTTTTCCTCTATCTATTCGGTGAGTATCATATTTTCTATGTCTTCATAACGTTTTCAATTGCCTCTTCTTGATGTTAAGTTTAAATCTCTTTTTTTCAATTTTTCTCTGAGACCTCTTTGTGGCTCATATTCGTTCAGTGGTATCCTCAGCATCGTTCTATAGAACCATATTTCTGTTGCTTCAAATTAATCTATCTTTGAGGAGATTGCCCAGCATTCGCTACCATATAACAGGACAGATATCACGTAACAGTTCAGTATTATTTTCTTTGTTTCCTTTAAAGGTTTTCCGTCTGTTAATATTCTGCTTAACTTTCCCAAACAAATCATACCTACCTGGCACTTGTTTGTGTCGTACTCTGTCAAACGCTTTTGCATTATCTAGAAAACTTGCATTATCTAGAAAACTTACGTATGCCTTCTACTTTTGTACTGTGTTTTCTTATATCATTCTGAGAAGAAATATCGCGATCCTAGTTCCAGTGTCTTTAATGAAACCGCACTGTTCTAGTCCTATGTCCGGTCTAATTCTGCTAATTCTTTTACCCAGAATTTGAATAAGTTTCCTTATATGGCTCATTAGGCTAAGTGTCTGACTGGACGCAGATTCGTTTGCATCTGGCCTCTTAGGCAACGCTATGAAAATAGATCTACTTAGATATTCCAGTATACTATCATTGTCGTATATTTTATTTGTTATTGTTTCAATGCCGACATCATTTAAAGCTGCCATTATCTCTATTACAATCCTATTGCAATCATATTTGGTCCTGATGCTTTGTTCGTTGTTTAATTTAGCCAGTACTGATTTCAGTTCAGACTTTAATATTTCCATATTTTTGTGCAGTCCAGTTTTTTCTTTCTCGTTATGGAAGAGTTTTCTGACACAGCCGTTCCCTCTTTTAAGTATTTTACGTTCTCCAATATCAGCTTTCCCGTCGATTTTATGCATCCATCTTTTGCCCTGTTATTTTTTCAGACTTTTACTTATCTGCGATGCTTATTGTTTTTTCTTTTCTTTCTTTTGGTTGAGCCGTTCTCCATTGGTTTGCTTGCTTTGTTTCTAATTTCTTTCTATAATAGCTTAAACTTTGTACCATAACATGGCATTATTTGCTGTATCCTTAGCTCCATGTCGAGAAATTCATTTATCAACCACTCATTTTTCCTTGTCTAATTTTCTTTTCTTTTTTAATCGTTTCACCTCAAACAAGGTGATAATGCCACTAGGATGCAGTGGGGGGTTACAGGGAGTGGAAGAGAATAAGAAGGCTTAGGAGTATTGAGGAAAGGACAGTAAAGGGACTGGGTTCACGGATTGGAGATTGTAGTTGACAGGGAAGCAGGAAATCGGAAAGGAGTTGCACAGGTGAGAAGTGTGAGAAAATAAACTTAGAATAGAAGTGACGGTTTCTAGTTCGTTCAAGAGTAAAACGATGAGACCCAGTTTCCAAATCAACTTTTAAATTTATGCATTCCAGCTACCAAGGAAAACAGATCATCAGAAGAATTTGAAAATATTTGTAAAAAAAAAAAAGAAGCCATCTGACTTCGGTGAGAAAGTGACTGAAGTCGAGATGCCAGGTCAAGATCAATTAAATTGCAGATCTTGTTTTGATTTTTGTCAAGATTATCGAGAAATACAACAGGAGCATCAAACCGTATTTGAACGCAATATTCGATGCACAGACGAAAGGTAGATGTAAAAATGTGCAAAATGAATTCTGACAAGAAAATAATTCTGGTATGACACAGTGGTCCAGTCTTCTTGGCAGTAGAACTAGAAATTAATTCAATATAATCACTCCACTTGATGTCAGTGGAAAACGTGAACCAAAGAAGGCGAAAAGAGTTTGTCACCTGTAGCTTAGCATAAGTCATACTGATGGCAGGCAGAAAAATTGATCTACGGTGATTAAAAAAAAGCAGTTCTTTTGAAGATGTTAAAATTTACAAGCCATTATTTGCCCCGGTTAATCACTGATTGGAGTTACTTTTTGAGAACGGTTGGCAAATTCACTTTGTCGGGCCTGTCGTTACTTACACGCGAGTAAATAGTTGTGTCATCTGCATAAATAACTAGATGGAAATTAATGATTTCGGAAAACGATCGTTGATAAAAATTAGAAAATCTATCGATCCATTGCGGTCGATTTTTTCCCTGTATAATTTCTGTAATATTCTAATTCTTCTTCTTTTATGTGCTGTGTCCCTGCCGTATGTATTAAATCATGGCTCTCCACATCTTTCTGTCTCTTGTAACTCTTAATAAGTTTTCTTTTTGTTATTACTTACAAACCCTATTCTACTGCCTATTTACTCAAGCCCATCAAGTATGTCACGCACTGCTTTCTTCTCTCCATATTTTCCTCTATCTAGACACCGGATAATAAATTAGAAGCGTGCCCGTTCAACACGACGTTTGTTACACGACTTTTTTATGAACGATTTAGTCAGAAATATCCAGAAACACCATATCGCTTGAGGTTTTTGGAAAGGACCACCAAGTCAAACGTTGTTGTATGCACTTTGAGATATCGAGAAACACGGTCTGAGCTTCGCCGTTCATATCTAAAGCTTCATAGACAAATTAAGTGAGAGACATTTAATACATTGGCGCTAGACCTGGGGAAACTGACGCCATATTGTTTAACTGAAAGGTGGAGTTAGATGCTTGACCAATTCAATAGAGCCGCTAGTATACAATTTACATTATTTGGACTATTGTCTTCATCTTTGTCGCCATATTTATAACAACGTTTCAGCCGTTGTACGCTCTGGCCTTCTTCAGGTGGTTGGAATGTCAAACAGAACCCTTCATTTCGCTCACTGGGGTAGACTGTTGTAGTTCCATGTGCCATGTTTAATGGTTGTCAGTTATCTCCTGTTAATTCCCCTCTGCAAGATCTCCACTGCCTTAACCGGGTATTAAACTCACATTCTTTGGGTCCTGTCACTGGATCTAACTAACGCCTTTATCTACTGTGCCATGAGGCGACAAAGATGAGTACAATAGTCCGAATAACGTAAATAGTGTACATTATGTACACTATTTACGTTATTCCTCATCTCAGAAATATAGACAGATACTGAAGGGCCGAAGCGTTGCATCTAACTAACGCATTTATCCACTGTGTCATGTGTACTTGAGAGCCGCTAATATGTTGCCAAAAATAGGTAAGAGACTAATACAGCAATAATTCGAAGGAACAGAAGATTCCCCAGAGCTTTTAAAGCCAGGAATGACAGAGGAGGGATTCCGAAAGGCTGGAAAACATTTATGGTAAAGTTTGGAGAGGGAAGGAACTAGTTAAGCAGCGTATTTCATTAGGATACTTTCAAAGATACCGGTAAATTCGTAAGCTGTGTGGGGATCATGTTTAGAAATAATTGCAGAAACCATACACGGATTTATGTTGCTGTCACCCAATAGAAGAGAGTACTCTGTTTTATCTTCAATATATATATATATATATATATATATATATAAACACACACACACACACACACACACACACACATATATATATATATATATATATATATATATATATATATATATATATATATATATATATATAAAAAAAGAACAGTAAGATATATAATCCGGTCTTCTTATAGGTATTTTTATTTTTACAAAATAGTGCGCGATGTAAATTTACAGAGCATTAATATTATAAATTAATTGATTTAAAATATATTTTTTTGAAACATGGTTAGAACTGTGTAGCGGGAAAAACCATTTTAAAAAATCAATTAATTTATTATACGTATATACATATATATATATATATATATATATATATATATATATATATATATATATATATATATATATATATATGTGTGTGTGTGTGTGTGTGTGTATATCGCCATGTTTATCATTGATTGAACTGGCTTCTAATGCTCTAGAGTGAGCGGCTTGGTGATATTAGTCTTGGCTCCAGGGGGCACAGTCCTATGGTTACAGAAAAACTCAGTAAGAATTCTACCACGGAATATGTGAGCGAGCGGCGCTATATTGAGTCTGATTTGCACTCTTTTCGTCACCGGTGGAACAGTTGGTATGATGTTTGCTTAACAACCTAACTGTTAGGGTTTCAATTCTCGGTAGTGGATGCGCACTGCAGATGAATCCCAAATATAGGACGAAACGGCCGTCCAGTGCTTTCTTCATTCTGATGAGGTTTCTTTCGGACTAGGTGAATTACTGAAATATATATACCGGGTGTAACAGCAAAATTGTCCAAATTGTGTGTCCATGCCACGAATATCTAAAAAACCACTAAACTAATTGAGTTTCTTTTTTCCAGGTTTTCAGATAAGACGTTTAGCCATCTTGACACCATTTCTCGTAACAACAACTGAAAAAAACTTTGAGTTATTAAGCTAGAAATAGATCAGGTTAAAATCATTTTGTTTCAACCCCACAATGTCTACCCAATTGAGCAATGATAAGACGAAAAAGAACATTCAAACCTTCTGCATTTCTAGAAACATTCATACTCTGGCTTCCATTCAAGAACATTCAAGAGAATGGGGAATAATTTTAATAAAGAAGGAACAGTAGAAAGGAAAACTGGATCAAGAGGTCACACCATCAAGTGGCGGGGGATCA
The DNA here is from genome assembly GCA_903632075.3 of Acanthosepion pharaonis. Taxonomy (NCBI): domain Eukaryota; kingdom Metazoa; phylum Mollusca; class Cephalopoda; order Sepiida; family Sepiidae; genus Acanthosepion; species Acanthosepion pharaonis. The sequence continues at coordinate 2,305,296 of CAHIKZ030004414.1, read as the reverse complement.
TCATTTCAACGTCGAACTAAATACATTCTAGAGTCCAATCGTATTATAAAGACCTCGGAGAATAGATATCATTAATCATTTCTAAGATACAACAACTCAGGGCTTAATCTAACAAATAGAGAATTTTGCTGTTTCAGAATTTGGACAATTTTGCCGTTACACCTGACACACACACACACAAACACACACACACACACACACACAACACATATATATATATATATATATATATATATATATATATATATATATAAAAAAAAATATAAATAAAAGGCTTAAACACTAATATTCCATGGAATATTAGTGTTTAAGCCTTTTTTATTATATCCTTACTCTGTCCTAGACATTGAGTTCTACCTGGATCCTTCCTCTTGAAAAAATTTTTTTCTGAAAATATACATGTATGGAAATTTTTTTAGATATATTTTTCATATGTATGTATATTTTCCACTAATATTATCTATATATATATATATATATATACATATAATTTAAAGAAAAACAGACCATTTTAAGGTTCCATTGTAATAATTTATTTCACTAGAGCCCTTTAAAGGACGCTGGATCATCAGACATCACTTCCACAAGTTTAAACGAAAATGAAATGAATATATATATATATATATATATATATATATATATATATATATATATATATATATATATATATATTGAGACTCAGGTAGATAAGACTGAGATAGATAGATAGATAGATAGATAGATAGATAGATAGATAGATAATCAATAAATTCTAATATCAAATAGTTTGTTTGAATGAAACACAAAATAGGCGTTAGACCAATTCAATTATATAATCTCGCTGACATTACGAAAATATATTCATCTGTGCTTTGATTCTTGGGTTTCCACGCACTCAGACACCAAAACAAACCAAACTACATATATATACATTCATATATATATATATATATATATATATATATATATATATACACATTCATATATATATATATATATATATATATATATATATATGTTTGTACGTGTGTATGCATGTATGTGTGTGTTTGGTAGTATCAATGAGCGAGTGTCAGAAAGACAGATTGTAAAGCACACGAGATCAAAGAGTATGTACAGATGGCACTAACAGCAGAACCAATTAGGATGTCATGAACAGTTTCCAAATGCATTTCTTTCATTATTATGCCAATAAAATGCTACGTATGACTTTTTCCCCTTGTTTTTCTTATTTTAACCATACGGAGACTCTTGCACTGTTTTCTCGATCTAACCTCAATGGATGGGAGTGGGTAGGCGAACAGAAAATGAAGAATTAATAACGTCTGTTTTTCAGACATATACGTTGGATCGTGTTTTACGTTATGCTTGACCAAATATAGCGACTTGCAAATGCCATGTTTTGAAAGACATTGTATAAATCTGTTCTTTTACACGTATTTTTAAAAATATATCATATGAGACTTTTTAAATGCTTTAAGAAATTATATTTATTTAGAGAATTATTTATAAATCTGTCTTTTTAATGTTTGCTGGAAAAAAAAAACAAACTTGGAGATAACTTTGATTTGTTTTGAAACTTTCGTAATATTCAGAAGAAATTTAAACTTAAAAAACATTATTTTCTGTCTATCATATATGTCTTAGTTGGACACTTCTCCGTAGTTTTATGGTTCGTTAGCGTAGTTAACAAAAACAACCCATATATATATTTATATACAAATTATTTACATAAATACATTTATATGGATTGGGATTTATTACAGATCCAATATGAATCGGGACTCGGCGGAATGGTAATGAACAATTAGGAAACACTTATCAATGAAACATGTTTTTAATATTATTAAAATTTCAAAGTTTTGGTATTTTTACTCTTGTATTACTCAATTCTCATTGGTCAATTATGTTTCACGGGCATTGGACGTTTAAAACAAATTGATGGCATAGCGAATTCAAGGACAGACGACGCGTCCATTCAAAGTGTGTATATATATGTGTGCATGTGAGTGTATATGTGTATGTATGTGTGTATGTGTATGTGCATGTGTATATATATATGTGTGTGCGTATATGTAAGTGCGTGTATGTGCATGCGTGCATGTGTGTATATATCTGTTTGTGCATGTGTGTATATGTTTGTGCATGTGTGTATATGGGTGTATGTATGTGTGTATGTTTATATGTGCATATATATATATATATATGTGTGTGTGTGTGTGTGTGTGTGTGTGTGTGTGTAGCATTATGTTTACTGTTTTTCAGATATTGATTTGGAAAAGCTTTTACGTACCCACCGTTTGTTGGCCATAAACGTACCTTAGATTCTTTATGAATCGATTCAATAATGATTGGGCGATGTAATAGAATGTTCTTGACGTATGTTTATAGTTGTTAATATTTGGTTAGTTAGATCAATTACGACTCAGTAGTGAGTTCGATCCACATTGGGGCTCTCCGTTATTGGCTTTGAACGGAGGTATGGTTCTACAGAAGGATGCTAAGGATACTAAGGACCGAACAATTGAGCAACGATGAGGTTTTGGAAAGGATGCACACAAGGAGAAAACTTATACTTAATATCAGGAATAGGCAACTGAAATGTCTGGGACATATAATGAGAAAGGAGGGCTTGAAAAATCTGATACTCACGGGTCGGATAATGAGAGAGAAGTGAAAGCAACGCATGATATACTTATCGGGCTTAACACTAGAACACTAGCCATGGGTATATAGTACCCAGCGCAAATTTTCCTATTTTTAAATACATTGATTTTTTTTACCTAAATATGTTTTTCCGTTCCTATTAATGTTATCTCAAAGTACAAAGTTTGAAGTGTCTACATGTAAAATATTTCAAATAAAGATTTATATATATATATATATATATATTTTTTTTTTCAAAATTGGTTATGATATACCCATGGTTAGTAGTGGTGTATGGTTGGTGTTCTATGGTTAAGCAAATGGAAGAGAGAACAGGGTTTGGGAGAAATAGCAAAAAGACAAAATATATTGAGAACTACAAGGGATAGGGAGAAGTAGAGAGCCATGGTCGTCTACGTCCTGAAGAAGAAGAAGAAGAAGAAGAAGAAGAAGAAGAAGAAGAAGAAGAAGCAGAAGAAGAAGAAGAAGGAGGAGGAGGAGTAGAAGAAGAAGAAGAAGAAGAAGAAGAAGAAGAAGAAGAAGACTATGTATCTTAGCATCTGCCGCCGTATCTTTATTGTAAATCTCATATTTTTGTTTGGATGTGTTTGTATAAATATCCAATTCTTTGTTTCTAGTCTTTATAACATTGTAATTGTGATCTGGGGATTCGAGAATCTTTAATAATCTGTTCTTCGCCATGCTTTGAGTGTTATTGCCCTTATAAACATGTGTATAAACTAAAAATAACGTTTACGGTTTACAACTAGAACAAATAGAAATCTTCTTCTAAATAAATAAAAAAAAGGTAAATTCTGGCTATCTGTCCATGCGCCGGAAACTCCTCTAACTCGAGCCACAATTCTCTACATAGACATATTATACTTTTTGGGGGGAATCAGGATGAATGAAATCTGGTGCTTGCGTCCAAATGAGGCGGGAACAATTATGAATTCACATTTTAAAAGAATTGTAAAAAGCTAGTGATTTTAAAAGTTTTTCATATGTATTGTGTTTAAAGTAACACAAAAACTGAATGTTTATTTCATTTTAGTTTAAAATATCTCCAAAACTTTCTAAATTGAGGAAACCAATTTTATTTCTTCAAAATGCCAAGAAATCAGAATTAAAGTGAGATATTTCGTAACGGAAGTTTTTTTGGATTTTTTTTTTAAAGTTCAACAGAGTTTGTTATTTGAAGAACTCAACATAATTGAAGTTCCACGGCGTTAGTGATTTGAAGAACTCAGTTTTCAGCCTGAATTGGACTTTCGACCCAGATCGACTGTTGGCCCAAATCGGACTTTCGGCCCAAACCGAACTTTCATCCCAAACAGGACTTTCGGCCCAAACCGGACTTTCGGCCCAAACCGGACTTTCAATGTATATCAGTTTTTTGATCGAAATTATAGTACTTAGAATCAGAATTAAACTGAGATTGGAAAATTAAATAATTGGACAACCTAACAATTTCGTACCATTTAAGATTGGTTTTTTGAACATAAGTAGAGGTCTATGATTTGTTTTATGTTTAGGATTGGATTTCCGGTTCCTTCTTTACATTCTCTTTCACTACGAGTAGCTCCTTGTGTCTGAGTGGCATTATCGCCTTGCTTGTGGTGAATTGATTAAAAGCTTACATCAATATACATATCACACATGGTGTAATAGTAGGAAGTTTGTATGGGTCAGATCTTTTGCCACATCTAAGCTTCGCTTAGAAAAGGGGCACTTTTATGAAGTGTAATTGTTAGCAAGCTTGCCTAACTAAGCCAGTTATGACTGAACGGTGAATTCGATCCTCACTGGGTACTTCATACATTCAGCCTTCTACCATATCTAACAACACTTAGAAAATCATCACGTTATATATTAACTACAAACACAAGATAGATAGAGTGATAGATACCAAGAGACTGGTAAAGAGAGATAGTGTTTGAATTAGATATATGCCTCTATTTCCTGAATCGCTTTTTTATTTAACCACTAGTTAAAATTTACGCACACACACACACACACACACATATATATATATATATATATATATATATATATATATATATATATATATATATATATATATATATATACACTGTGCGGTGGAGTAATGGATTCAGGAATCGGAGAGCCGAGTTCGATTCTACTCAAATCCATTACATTCACGTGCTAATACACTTGGGAAAGGTGTGAATCCTCTTCTTCCCCCCTCCAGCTATGGGTAAATAGCAGGAGAGACTTGGTTCTATAGCCTTGGATGGCAACTAGTCTAGGAGAAGGAAAACTCTGAATTCAAAACCTGCGGAGGGTCGTTTCGGTGCCTTGTAGCACTTAGTGCACCAGGTCTCTGTATTCGGCCCTTCAAAAAGTGTGGATGGTCCTGCACGAAACCTTCACCACTATAATCAAATCTCATGTGCTGTTGTCGGGCTGTCGATTTCCTAGAAACTGATCTGGTTGATACTCATACGTCAAATTCGAGTATATATAAATATATAACATCGCATTTTATAAGTTATACATATTATTATTGTTATTATTTCGCTATTTAATATTTTTAACTTCGCGCATGCTCTTTGCTTGTTCTTGATATTGACTGCACAGCATAGTACGGTCAGTTAAGCCCTGTCTGTGAGAAAAAGAGTAATATGACGCAATTCACACCGCCAGAAATTTGGAAATTGGCATGCTCTATCGCTTGTTATTCGCGCCGGAAGCTCCAATACGAACATTTCAGAGTGTATGGGTGTCAATCTGAAGACAGTGCAGAAGATTTGGAAAGGGTTGGATGTTGTCTAATGGTGATTATGAAGGTACTTCGGAAAACTCACACTGATTGTTCTGATAGGGGAAAAACTCGCGAATTTGTTGGTGAGGGCCGCGGTGACTGACATCAAACTGTCCTGGTTCAATAGGGTTTCTTCCGGAAAACCCAATATCAGGTAACAGGACTCTGCACCATGCAAAATAAGCAGGATAACCCAAATAATTTCTGCCACCACATCATCACTTACATCTGGGCACCTAATTCCTCAGACTGCAATCCACTTGATAATTATGTGTGGAGCGAAGTGGATCAAGGGACCAGAAACACTCACTATAACAATAAAGATGAACTGAAATCAAGGATTATGGCAGCGTAATATATATATATATATATATATAGATAGATAGATAGAAAGATAGATAGGACGACAGAGAGAGCGAGATAAATAAACAGTGTATATATATATATATATGTGTGTGTATGTTTGTGAGTGTGTGTATGTGTGTATGCGGATATAGGATATATATATAGATAGATAGATAGATAGATAGGACGAGAGAAAGCGCGAGATAACTAAACAGTGTATATATATATATGTGTGTGTGTGTATGTTTGTGAGTGTGTGTATGTCTATATAGGATAGATAGATAGATAGATAGATAGATAGATAGATAGATAGATAGATAGATAGGGCGAGAGAGTAAACGAGATAGGTAAACAGTTTTATTAGAAATAAATCGAAATTTTCAGAAGGAAAAGTTTTGAATTTAGTCATTAGTTAATATGTACGTATATATATATATATATATATATATATATATATATATATAAATGAATATATATATCTGTGTGTATGTTTGTGTGTGTGTATGTGTGCATGACTATATAGGATAGATAGATAGATAGATAGTTAGATAGATAGATAGATAGATAGATAGATAGATAGATAGATAGATAGATTTCCAAAGATCTTGTATTTTTCGCGTTATCTAATTTTCTTTATCTGTAGCTATGGCTCTACCTATCACAATGAATAAACACAAGTGGTGAGTACAAAACAAATTCAAGTCAAGTGAACGGACGCTCCGTGGTTGCCCCTTCGTCGGTCCATCTATTCCAGCGGGCCCCGTGGCGTGCGCACTTGATCGGCACGAGTGGGTGAAGGCCTTTCCTCTTGGGTTTTACATTGTCTGTCTGTTTATCTAGCCAACTCTGGGTATTACACATCTGTAAGTCAACCGGTGTTACAACTACATCCACACCTTAGAATCAACAAACCTGCCTCCGAAAGAGAAGGAAAGCTTTCTATCCGCGCACGCACATAAAAGAAATGTTATTATTTTTATAGAGCTAAATACACACACACACTCATATATATATATATATATATATATATATATATATATATATATATATATATATATATATATATAGATAGATAGATAGATAGATAGATATGTGTGTGTGCGTTCGTTCGTTCGTGTGTGTTGGTTATATATATATATATATATATATATATATATATATATATAAATCGCTCTGCAAGTTTAGTTTTCATACTTGAAATTGAGGACTTTTTAACAAATGTTGTTTATTTCATGTATGTATCTGTATTGATATATATATGTATATATATATATATATATATATATATTTATATATATATATATATATATATATATATATATATAGAGAGAGAGAGAGAGAGAGATAGATAGATAGATAGATAGATAGATAGATAGATAGATAGATAGATAGATAGAATTTAAATAAAAAGACCACGGTTTATTTTATGTATGTATCTGTATATATATATATATATATATATATATATATGTATGTATAATTTAAATAAAAACAGACCATTTTAAGGTTCCATGTATTAAATTATTTCACCACAGCCCTTTTTAAAGGACTGCGGGTCATCAGACTTTACATCCAAACAGGTTTTCTACATGATTTAGACAACTTTTAGTCTTACACCTGGGATATATATATATATATATATATATATATATATATATATATATATATATATATATATATATATATATATATATATATGTGTGTGTGTGTGTGTGTGTGTGTGTGTGTGTGTGTGTGTGTGTGTGTGTTTGTGCATTGAATCGCGCTGCTAGTTTGGTTTTTGTAATTGAAATTGTGGACTTGTTAACGTGTACGATTTTATGAAATTTTTCAGTGCTTGTTATTTCGATATATACATATATATATATATATATATATATATATATATATATATATATATATATATATATATATATATATATATATATATATATATATATATATATATATATATATATATATTCCTCCGATACACACACACACACATATATATATATGAAGAAATATAGTTTTAAGGTGTGCTATAAAATTGGGATGAAGTGCTATATATCAGAGATAGAGCATATGTAAATATAAATATAAAATAAACATTGAAGTCAACACTCAATGTTCACTTATATATATATATATATATATATATATATATAATTTATTTGAAAATTATAACATAAATATTTTATAAAATCACTACAAAAATAGCCATTTTGTTTCAACACTTCTGATGTCTTATCAAGTGATAGCGTTCAATGAAGAATAAAGGATTGTATACTTGGACACACACACACACACACACACACACACACATATATATATATATATATATATATATATATATATATATATATATATATATATATATATATATATATATACTTAATGGATTTATTTTTAATCTAACATATGTATTCCCTCAAACATAAAAAAATACTTGAAAATATGATTTTTATAACCTTTTACATAATTATCAAAATCATTATCATCATCATCCCTTCGACTTTTGTAATCGTAGGGCGGATCCGAACGCAGGAGCCACATTAACTCTTTTCCACAATTGTCTATCAAAGCAGCCATCAGCAATTCTGGTATAGTCATACCTGTCCATTTTTGACATTGTCCAACCAATTGGCGTCCTCTTCTATGTCCACCTTCAAAGGTGCCTTGCATGATGGTCTTGCACAGGCTGTCGTGCCTTGTAATGTGTCCAAACCACGCCATTTTTCTCCGTTTAATAATGGTGAGAAGAGTTTCCTGGTGTTCCACAAAACTTTCAAACCTTTTCCGCAAAAACTCATTGGATTTTTGTTCCCAATGAGAAATGTCAAAGAGTTTTCTCATGCATTTTTCTCACACGCTTGGATCCTTCTCTCTGTTTCTGCCAACCTTGTCCACGTTTCACATCCATATAGGAGAATGGAGACTACCAGTAATTTGTACAGTCTGTACTTACCTTTTATATATAAATTTACAGGGTGACCCGAAAAAACGGGAATTTTTGAAGTGCGTATTGCCAGACATGAGCAAGTGGCAACACTGTGAGACAGTGACATTGAGCAAGTAAACATTTCGCCATTTAGAATTCAAGATGAAATTCACAGTATCCCAGCTGAGATGTTGCAGCAGCCAATAAGGAATCTCAACAGCAGATTTCAAGAATGCATTAGTACAGGAGGACGCCATCTACAGGACGTAATTTTTAAAAAATGAAAATTCCATCATTGTTTCTTAAATGGCATGTTTTAAGGTTTCAATTACTATGGATAAAATATTTTTCTTCCATCACTCTTGTTTTTATTGGATTGTTAAAAAGGTCCCGTTTTCTTGGGTCACCCTATATAATAGCAATATTAGCAACTATACACCAAATACATCAAATACATATTACATCACCAACCGTTACTGAATCTATTCTTAAGCCAATTAACATATGTTTATTTAAAATAAAAGTTATGTACGTTAAAACGTTCCCAAATCAACACGCAAAAAAACAACAATCATAATGTCTACTAACCACACACACACACTTACTAGTGTACATTATCATCTGAATCCCATATAGAGAAACTAGAATTATTGTATACTTACATACATACAGCAATATTTACTTTTTTTTTCAGTTTGACTTGAAATCCGTTAATCTCTTGGAGAATCGAATGGACAGGTTGTCTCTCCTTGATTTCGCAACGCCACTAATTATCACATTTTTTTAACGGGTTGAATGCACAAGATACATGATTAACCAATGAAAATCGAACAACACAAAAACATAAATAGTAGAATTTCCTGATTCTTTTTCTCCCTATTTCATTCTTTGAAAGTGAAAAATATTTAATTTATATACGCTTCTTATTTGTTTGTTATCTTTATCATTCTATCGGATTCTGATTCATATTTCATCTGTATTTAACCCTTACACAGATAAATGTGTTTATCTGAATTAATTGTATATAAATGTATATATGTCTTCGTTTTTATTTTGGCATGTAAATTGTGTTTACATTTCAACGACGTCGATGATAGTAAGTTCTAAATTCCCCCCCTCCGTTGATTTTAAGTGTTTTCAAAGTTATCATTTTCTTTTTACTTTATACTTCATATCAATGGCATTGAATGGTGAAATAATGAAGGAACTTTTGCCTCCGAAAGACACAGACAACCCATTATATATCATTCGAAAAATTACATTAAAAACCAAAAAACAAAAACCAACCACTTGACTGTCCCTTAATAACGATATTAAATGGAAGTCAGTGGGATGTATTGAGAATACTTCGTATTTGAAATAGAAGCCTCATTTTTTTAGTAAACAATGTACACGTCTATTGAGCTTTGTATTCGTGAAATCCGAGTAAAGTAAATCCGTTCCTCGAAAAGGATCGGACCCTTACTGCCGGCGAACTTTTTAGATGGGAAAATAAATACACCAATCATCGTTTACATATTTACAATCGAGAAACGTTAGAGATAGAGTGACGCTTAAATTTAAATTTAAATTTTATTTTTTTTTCTCTTCTAATGTGTCTAACTGCATAACTAAATCGGCATTCTATAACTTTTGTTTTTATTTTTTATCTTTGTTATTTTTAAGAATTCCACATTATATTAACAATCGTTTTATTCAGAAAAGAGATATGCTGTGTGATTTAGATGCAAACACAATTTATTCTAAAAGTCGCTAAATATGAAATTGAATTTCGTACTATCTATATCATGAACAGAAAATCAGCATCATTTATCAAGTGTTCCAAAAAATGGGACTCAAGATAAACCTTTCCAGCTATAATCTGAAACTGGGATGAAAGCAGTGATGGCACCTACCTTGAATCCATCATATAATACAGGATGTGGAATTAGTAAAAATTAAACACTTCAGATAGCTCGGTGTATGGATCAGCTATAGCAAATTAAGCGCAGGAGAAAAAGAAATTGAACGTAGAATAGTTTGTATGAGAGGTAGTCTCCCCTAACACCACAAATTGCTACAAAACCAAAACATCTACCCTGAAACTCGAATCATGTTCTTAAACACCTTTATCAGATCCATAATTTCAAATGGATGATATTCATGGCACAAAACCCGTTCAGAAATATCGTAACTATAAGCTTACAAGCACTTCCTAAAATCAATGGTGAGAAAAATGAACCTGAGGGCCTTAGCAATGACCAGCCTGCTTTGAAATGACGCTACAGAATGAAAAATAATGATCTTGTATTAAATTAAAAAAAAAACACATCACTTGAGGATTACCAATGTTAGCAAAATCTAAAATGTAACTCGAAAAGAAAACAATGACTAACACGATGTTGGCATTCTACACCACATCAAATTGTAGGTTTGGAAGATAAATTCCATACATAATGGAAAGAGACATAACAGCTACTGGATTTAAGAAACCTATTTTTCTTGCTTGGGAAACGTATCTTGTTGCAAAAGTTAGGAAGGTAGCCTCCATCCATCATAGAAAGAGCGATAACAGCTACTGGACTTGAGAAACCTATTTTCTTGCAAAGGTTAGTAAGGTAGCCTCCGCCTATAATGAAAAGGGCAATAACAGCTACTGGACTTGGGAAACCTATCTTTTTGCAAAGGTTAGCAAGGTAGCCTCCGTCTATAATGAAAAGGGCGATAATAGCTACTGGACTTGAGAAACCTATTTTCTAGCAAAGGTTGGGAAGATTCTATCTATCTGTCTATATATCTATATATATATATATATATATGTATGTGTGTGTGTGTGTGTGTGTGTGTGTGTGTATCGAAATTTGAGATAGGATATTGACAGCCGCATGAGTTTAAAAAGGGTAATAATACTGCAGAAGTTTGCCAAAGCATTAATCGCATTGATGGGTAGCTATCTAAATAAAAGAAGTTATCGATGACGGATGTAAAAGATGACGTAAAGGGAAATCGAGATAAATTGTCGAGTATGAATCGAAAAAAAAACACTTAAAGAAAATTCCTCCTGCCGAGTTAACCTTTCTCTAAACAAGGTTGTTACGATTGAAAGAATTTGCTCCAAAACTAAATTCATACTATTTCTTCTCATCTGTAACTCGTTGAAAATGGGGTGATTATCATCACCATCACACACATACATACATACAGATCATACGACATTCATTGGCTAATATCCTCAAAACTAGCTCACTGATTGGTCAATTCCAGCCAATCAGACCGCCTGCACGCAAGGAATGATATTTTCCCGCGCACAAGGTTGGAGCCGATCACGTGATACACCAGCTTATATAAACAAAACACGAGTAAGCCTGTTCTCTTCATTCTTTTTTTTCGTTGCTGCCAAGATGTAATCTTCAAGAGCTCCCGTCTTAACCCTGCTGTCAGACGTTAAAGAACATTACCAACATTTACACAAGTACGAACTCTTAACTCTTCTGAAATCTACCAACTTTTCCAACTCACAATTCCTAACATGCAACAGGAACTTTATTCTTCTAAAACTACAGTTTAATAATCAATTCAACTTCGTGAGCTTCGCTACAAATATTTCCCAAATGTAAGAGACGTAACTCTATCAAACCTTTAGCTTATATGCATGTACATCAAAACAAATAAATTCAAATGTTATGTTTTGAACCATTATGTTCTGTTTTGTATTTTTGCTATGTGCTATTTTGCGTCAAATATAAATTGCATATGACCGCCATATTTGATGGTGACCTTCAGCGTCTTTGCTTGTCCTTTTCCACGTCATTCCTAATCAAAGTTAAATAAATGTGGTGGGGTCTGCTACATCTGATTGACAATCCTTCACATTTTTTATTGCTGACCCGTCGTTCGTCGCGGACCTCGCTACAGAAATAGTGAAACCGTGAGAAACCTTTTCTTCATGATTTATAAAAGACAACCCTAAATTCTTCATGACAATCTGCATTTTTCTACGACAGAACTTTGCTGGATATTACATGTCAACACATTTGGTTTATTTAATATTGAAATAAATACTCACTTTTATTATATATGAGGCCATAAGCATTTAGCGGTTCAGGAATAGTTAAGTATTTATCGATTAAATATTTCAATCGGTAAGCACTTATTTGATCCGGGGATGTGTAAATATTTATCGGTTTTATTTGAATCGCTAAGAATGCATTTGCTTCGGGGATTGGTCAATATTGACGTTTATATTTGAATTGGCAAGTATTTATTTGGTTCGAGGATAGGAAAATATTTATTGTTTATTTATTTGAATCGGTAAGCATTTCTTTCTTTCGGGGATAGGTAAATATTTATCATTTATATATTCGAATCGGTAAGCATTTATTTGATTCGAGAACAGATAAATACCTATCGTTTATATTTGAATCAGTAAGAATACGTTTGGTTCGAGGATACGAAAATATTTATTGTTTATCTATTTGAATCGGTTAGAATTTGTTTCTTTCGGAGATAGTTAAATATCTATCGTTTATATTTAATTCGGTAAAAATAATTTAGTTCGTGGAAAGGTAAATGTTTATCATTTATATTTAAATTGGGAAGCATTTATTTTATTCGGGCATATATAAATATCAATCGTTTATATTTCAATCAGTAAGAATACATTTGGATCGATGATACGAAAATATTTATCTTTTATATTTTTGATTCTGTAAACATTTATTTCTCTTTGGGTATAGGTAAATCTTTATTGCTTATATTTGAATTGGTAAGAATTTACTTTTTTCGGTTATATATAAGTATCAATCTTTTATATTTCAATCGTTACAATATTTGGTTCAGTGATAGGTAAATATTTATCGTTTATATATCTAAATTGGTATACAGTCATTTGCTTCTGGATAGGTAAATATATATCACTTATTTTTGAATCTGCAAGAATACGTTTGGTCCAGGGATAGGTAAATATCTATCGTTTATATTTGAATTAGTAAGAATATATTTGGTACAGGGATAGGAAAATATTTATTTTATATATATTTGAATCGGGAAGCATTTCTTTCTTTCAGGGATGGGTGAATATCTATCGTTTATTTTTGATTTAGTAAAAATAATTTCGTTTGGGGAGAGGTAAATCTTTATTGCTTATGTTTGAATTGGTAAGAATTTATTTTTTTCGGGGATAGATAAATATCAATCGTTTATATTTCAATCAGTACAACATTTGGTTCAGGGATAGGTAAATATTTATCATTTATATATCTAAATTGGTATACAGTCATTTGCTTCTGGATAGGTCAATATCTATCGTTTATATTTGAATGAGTAAGAATACATTTGGTCCGGGGATTCTAAAATATATATCCTTTATAAATAAATAAGTAAGAATACATTTGTTTCGTTTATAGTTAAATTATTTCTGTTTTATATATTAATCGTAAGCATGTATTTGGCTGGATAATAGGTAAATATCTATCGTTTATTCGGAGAGAGGTAAATGTTTGTAATTTATATTTGAAAATCATTTTTTTTCGTGGATAGTTTAGGATTTGGTTCGTGGATTGGTAATTTTTTATTGTTTATTTTATAATCGGTGAGCATTTACTTGGTTGGAGTATAGGTAAATATCTATCTCTTATATCTGAATCTGCAAGAATATATTTGATTCGGGGATAGGTAAATATCTATCGCTGAAATTTGAATTAGTAAGAACATATTTCGTCGGGGATATGTAATTATTGATCGTTTATATTTGAATCTCTCAGCATCTCGTCATTTCAGCGATAAACGCAAATTGTGCATTTGCATTAGACCCCTTAAGCGTTCAATTGGTTAGGGTATAAATAAAGATGTTAGTATGTTAGCGTTTACGTTAACTTGACTCAGTAAGAGTAATATGAAGGGTTACACTTAACATATAAGTAGAGTATTATATATATATATATATATATATATATATATATATATATTTAAATAGGTTTGAAACGGTACAAAAGCGTATTAAGACATTAAAAACTAGAAATGTTGTATTGCAGGCCATAATAAGTTTAAAATAAAACACACACCAGTCGACCGGTTTCGTCCCCTCTCGTCAGAACTGTTAACGGGGAATTTAGATTATGAGGAAAAGAAAAAAGTCTGTCATGGGTGACATGAATGAATGGACAGGGAAGGAAGGAAAAAAAAATATTATACCAACCAAGCTGCTAGAAGCGCAGAACAGCAAGTCCAAGCAAACAATCTCTTTGTTTGCAAAGAGAAGGCTGCCTGGACCTGATGTAAAGCGACTCCAACACCTTAAGATGGAAAAGTGAGTGCGAACTGGCCAAGACGGAAAACCAGTTCACACTGAAATCCATCGCACAAGTTGGATTCTTTATAAAATGATCCGCAATGGAAGACCCATACGTGTTACGAATGGTCTCGCCCAAAGAAAATTTTTTGTTTAGTATTATCGCAGGTACGTGTTGTTTAATTCTCACGTCCAACCGCTGTGTCGTTCTACCTATGTAGTTGCATCCACAACTACATTTGAAATAGTAAATAACAGAGTTAATATGGTGGGGGGGGGGTAGAACATCTTTACACATAGATGGAAGTATGGACTTAGTTTGAAAGACAACACGAACGTTCGCTGCAAAATAACACTCACGTGAACTACATGAAATACGCTTGGCGAAGGATTCACTAATCCTACCCAACCACGGTAAACGAAGATAGACCGGACATTTACCGACTGAAGCAGGTTTGATTTTGTTGAACCTGGCGGTCTCATCTCGAATAACCGCTTTACACCAAAGAGATTGTTTGCTTGGACTTGCTGTTCTGCGCTTCTAGCAGCTTGGTTGGTATAATATTTTTTTTCCTTCCTTCCCTGTCCATTCATTCATGTCACCCATGACAGACTTTTTTTTTTTTTTTTTTTTTTTTTCTCATAATCTAAATTCCCCGTTAACAGTTCTGACGAGAGGGGACGAAACCGGTCGACTGGTGTGTTTTTATTTTAAACTTATCATGGCCTGCAATACAACATTTCTAGTTTTTAATGCCTTAATATATATATATATATATATATATATATATATATATATATATATATATATATATATATACGATTGTAACAGCAAAATTGGTCATTTCTTAAACCGTTGTATCATAGCAATGATTACTGATATCTTACTAGTATTCTCACTCCGAGGTTTTTATAACACATTGAGATTCTATTTTGGACAATAAGAATGTATATTTACTCTCTTAGCTTAAAAGTAGTATACTGATGCAATCGATCATAAACGGAAATGACATATTCATCATTAATTAATCAAAGCTAAGGATCGGAAGATCAAGAAGAATTGAAATAAATTATATATATATATATATATATATATATGGGATAGATAATTATGCTGCTGCACAATATGGACAATTTTGCTGTTACACACGGTATATATATATATATATATATATATATATATATATATATATATATATATTTTCATATTTTATTATAGTGGAAACCTCATATTTGAAATTGACACCCCATTTTTTATTTATTAAACATCTGTCCGCTTTCATATTCGATCAATCATAGTAAAGCTAAATTAAATTTATTCATCGGTAGTAATAGTAACTGTGCACCCTATATATATATATATATATATATATATATATATATATATATATATAAGTATAGGATTGGTGTATACAGAATAAATTCCAATAACCAAAAATACTATGCTTAAAATAGTGCTCAATACAGAGTAGAGTAAATATAATTTATTCGAATTATATCATAGATATGTTATTAAAAACACTAAAAAATAGCCATTTGTTTCAACACTTCTGGTGTCTTATCAAGTGATAGTGTTGAATGTAGAATAAAGCGTTTTAAAACTGTTTATTCTACATTAAACACCACCACTTGATACGACACCAGTAGTTTTGAAACAAAATGGCTATTTTTGTAGTCTTTTTATAATATATCTATGATATAATTTTCTAACGAATAAATGTTGGTGTCTTATTAAGTGTTGATGCAGCATGGAAAATAAACGATTTTATGAGTTCAAAAGCCAACCAAACCGCATTTAGTGTGTTCCAACGTGTACTTGAATATATATATATATATATATATATAAATATATATGCACACGAGGCCTGAAACCAAGACGACCTTCTTGAAAATTTTCAAATATCTGGACATTTTGCCAGATTTATGAAATGAGTCCACACGGAGAATATTAGCACGTCTTGGTAAATATATATATATATATATATATATATATATATATATATATATATATATATATATATATATATTTGATGTCTGTTATGAGAATTAGGATTATTTCAAATATATCCTTCTGAAAATGGAAATTTACTTCATGATAAACGCACTTTGCATTCAAAAGGTCACCAATGACGTTATATTTCTCCCATGAAATCCGAGTTCTGAAATAAACTCCTTGTAAAAAATATAACTATTCAGTAATTTTGCATCAGCAAATGGCATTTAAAAAAAAATAACTTTTGTTATTGTGTCTCCGACTTTTTACAGAGGTCTTCTCTACAAACAAATTCAATAAATAACACACACTCACGAGACAAAACTATATAAATACGTGTGTGTACTTGTGTGTTTATGTTTGTGCTTCAATCCAAACAAGTTTTTAAATAACAACGCTCTCTTTTTTTAAAAGAAAAAAAAAGCTGTAAATGTATGACCAGCTTGTCCGCTTCCTCCCCACCCCACCCCCCAAAAAAAGAAGGAGCACAAATAAGTAGCTTCTCGTCCCCTTCTCCCTAATTCCAGCTCTATGGTGTGTATTATTGGCTATCCAAGTATTGTCATTTTGGTCAAAATTCGTCAACATAATAACTTGCCGGTCCCAAAATCGGCGAAATCAATCACTTTTGAATTTCACGTATGTTTTTCTTCTAATGTAATATTTTTCCCTTTATTTTCTGCAAAATCTTCCTACCGTTGCTTGAACGTTTATTCATGCTAATGTATATATTCAGGCTTATGTATATTCATGCTTTTATATATATATATATATATATATATATATATATATATATATATATATATACACATACATATATATACACACATACATATATATACCCATACATATATATACACATACATATATATGTAAACAGACACACATATATATATATATATATATATATATATATATACATACATATATATATATATATATACACATATATATATGCACACATACATATATATATACACATACATATATATACATATATATATATATATGCATACATATATATACACATAAATATATATATACACACATACATATATATACACGCACACATATATATATATATATATATATATATATACATATATATATATATATATATATACATACATATATATACACACATACATATATATATATACACACACACACACACATATATATATATATATATATATATATATATATATATATATATATATATTTATTCGTTTAAAATCGTTTTAACGTAATGTTAATTGTTTGGGGTTGTAGCATTTATTTAAGCTTTTTTGTTTTGATGGTTACTGGCTGGGCAATTGCAAACTCACTTTGAAAAAGTTGGTATTCGGGCATACTAAGTTATTAAAACTTAATTATTTTTAGACACCCACTCCCCGCTCCGGTGCACAGGTATGTAGACATATTTGTCCAGGAGCATCTGTAAATTGCAGCTCGACTATTCAAACAAGTTATATGAAAGTTCATTCTTCGAAATGATTTATCTGGTAATTAAACTCAGCATTGTTTTCTCTTTATTCATTTTTGTAATAGGAGTAGGTAGGCTCTCGTATCATTCGGTGCATACCCCTCCCCCCTCTCTGGAACCGGATTAGAGGGTCATCAATTGTTTTACTGTTCAGAAAAGCGTTCCATTCCTTTCTTTTTCTCAAGCTTTGATAGTGGTGCTATCATGATTTTTTTCTGATATGCATGAATGGTGGCAACATCTCTTAATACTGAGTTTTCTGTTTGCTACCGACTGGTAGTTAGGAGCCCGAACTCTGGCGTAACGTTTTGAGAGACCGCTCTGATCAACAATTTCATAAAATCGGCATTTTGCAGGGCCATGTCGCGCACGGAGTGCTGTCTCTGCAAGCACATCTGGTGGACAACCCCGAAGCCACACTATGTTGCAGTCAGCGCCAGTTCCCTTCCTTCACATGTTACATTGCATGGCCGAATGCTAATACTACTCTAGGCTCTTCTTTACAAATATAACGCATCATGACTATAGAGAAGCAAATATTTAAACCTAAACCAGCTCAGCGAAATCACCTTAAACCTTTAAACTTTCTTTCTCCAACATTCGAGATATTAGCACCAACTTCTGCAGTGTGGAATCGTTCCTCTTCGAAAAGTCTCCGGACATCGTAGCTCTTTGCGAAATTAACCTTTTCAATCCCCTATTCTGATTTATTCATTCCTGGCTACCTTCATCGACTTAGAAAGGACTCTAAATTCCACATACATGTCCTGGGAATTTATGTCCGCAAATATCTGCCGCTGGCTAGGGAACTCTCTTTTGAATCTCCACACCGCTCTTAAATGTGTCTCCGTCTCTCTCTAATTAATTCAGTCAGCTATCTCTTCTTTCTCTACCGTTCCACTTCCTCTCAAGACTGTTGCCTGCTAAATAGTGCTTCTGATTATATAGATAATGCCATCTTCTTACACCCCTTTGCAAATATGTTCGTGTTCCGTGTCTTTAATGTCCACTATACCAGGTGGCATAAACATTGTCACTGACAATAGACAGATAGACAGAGAGGGTAAGACCTCCGAGTCTAGCTGAGTCGTGATACAGTCTTTGACTGTAAGCGACGTTCGTCGAACTCTCTGCGTTAGCAGAGAGAACCCGACGAAGCTTTGCCGAAGGGCAAGGTTTCGTCCGGGAGGTAGACAGGGCCTGAACCCGTCTAGGCGGGTTCAAAGGCTATATTTTTGGCCGAGCCTACGGGCTTGGAGATACCCACATTAAACCGGCCTTGTGCCATATTCAATCCTCGTGGGTGGATCGATAAATATTGACCACGCTGACATCCAGAACCTTAATTTCTCTTTCACTCAATCTCTCACGCAAGTGTTTGACTTCTAGACGCGTTTCTCCAATAACTCTGACGGTTACGCTTCTCTTCCCGATCTCTTTTTTACCTCTATCCCTGATTCTGGTCGTACTAGACAGCTCTGCCCTCTTGGCAACTCTGATCATGCAGTATTCTCTGGAAACCTCTTCCTCCGATCCCTCACAATATCTTTCTGTTATCTACGAGCAGACTGGGACCCAGTCTGTGATTTCTTTTCTGACATCACTTGAAATAAATTTTTCAACATCCCGTTAAAAATGGCCGTCTGAGGTCACCTGGTTGAAAGCCGGCATCGTTGCGTTCATTCTAGCAAGGAAATACCACATTAAACTCCATTCATCTCCTTGGTTTTCACCTGCATGCTCGGCCGCTATAGCTCCGGGGAATTAATTGTTCCGGGTGTACCAGAGCGACATAACTGATTACAACAGGCGTCTCTTTGTCTCTGCTCGTAATGAGGGCAAGCTGATAGAATGAAATAACGTAGAGCATCTTGCAACTTCGTTTATAGAGATTATTGGCGGCTCTGCAAATTCCTGACATCTACAGCAGATAAGATTGAATGCTTTGCTCGGAAATTCTTTTCCATCTCAACACGCGACTCATTTGGGGCACTCACACCTTTTTCCCTCTACAACTGAGGTTCTACTGAGTGATATGCGCATAATCCCGTCACTGGTCTCGGAAATCATTTCCATGTTAGATTCCCATAAGGCAAGTGAAGATGACGGGATATCAGTCGTCGTCACAACCGCCCAAATGTGCGCCTATTACCTCTCTGCTTCCTGCTTTTCCGTCGATCCTATTTTTAAGAAATCTGGATAATTTTCTGACCCTTCTAACTATTAGTCTCCTACCGTTTTTCGACAAAGTATTCAAGGCTTTATTCAATGCTAAAGTAGTTAAGCATGTTACGTCTCACGACCTACTCTCTGAAAAACAATATGGATTTTTCCTAGTTTACCGCTGACGTCCTTACGGCCATAAATGAATATGTATATCAAGCTCTTGATAATAACGGCAAAGCTCGTGTTGTGGCTCTAGATATCTCGAAGGCGTTTGACAGAGTTTGGTATGCTGGTCTTCTACGTTGTCTTCAGGGCTACGGTATTACAGGACTATTGTCTGATTTAGCCCAATCATTCCTATCTAATCGGGAAATGAAGGTCGTGCTGAACGCATTCGTTGCCAGATCCTTTCACGCGAACGTCCTATACTATTTCTGATTTTCATCAAAGATATTTCTGATACCACCAGTTTCCAAGTAGGCATTTCATTTATGCAGATGACACTACCATTTATTCCTGTCTCAATAGCGAATCCCTCAGAGCTGACAAAGTTAACCTTGCCGTTGCTCTTGAAAAGGACCTTCTATCAGTGGTTAACTAGAACAGGAAATGGCTTGTAGATTTAAATGCCTCCAAACCTAAACTGTTCTCATTTAACCAACATAGAGAAACTTCCCTGTACGCCATTATCATGGCTGATATTTGACTCCAGAAGAGCGTCTCACTGCGTGTCTTGTCCTCACGTTTGGAATAAATACAATGAACCAATACCTGCATCTACTGCAAGGAAATTTGGTTCATTGTCTCGTGCCAGAAGAGTTTTTTTTCTCGCCAGATTTCATCTTGCACATTTATAAATCTACCATTCGTCCATGCATTGAATATTGATGCCATGTCTGGTCTGATGCACCTCATCTCGAAGAAGGAACTACAATGTAATCAATGCTGACTTGGCATCTTATTTTCTCCAGTCATTTTCCACAGACGTGATGTAGCTTCCCTCTGCCTTAACTGCAAATATTTTCATGGCAAATGCTCTAATGAGCTTTTATCCCTGCTGCCCCTATAACATGAATTTAAGGGTGCTCTAGATTGGCATATAGGCTCCACCCTTTTACTGATGAAATAGTTAAATGTAACCGCTAATTCTACTCCAGTTTCTTTTCTCGCACTTCCCGACAGTGGAATTCCCTTCCGTTTACTTGTTCCCCTGACAACTTCAATCTTCAAAAATTTAAATACAACGTCAATCGTCATCTTCTTTTTTCTTGCACCCCGTTCATCTTTTATCCTTTCCTAAATCCCCAGTACTTTTTCTCAATTTCACTCTTTGTAAGCCCCTGCGTACTAGTGGCACTCCCTAATTGCTTGGGGTGAAATGATTAAAAAATATTTTTTGTTGCATTTAGAGATGTTTAATTCTGAGTATGGAGGTACGTTGTGACGTAATGCTTGTATGCTCGGATTGAGGAAAGTATGAATCCACCTTCCCAGATCAAAACAAATTACCAAATAAGCAATTAGATCTCATCTTAAAATACTCACACGAAAACAAATTTTTAATACATTCATTATAAAAAACTGAAAGGAATACGAAAAAAATAAACGTAAAATAAAATAAGATAAACAAAACAGCTAAATCAATAATTAATTAAAAAACTAAGTAAATAATAATCAAATTAATGAACTAGTAATACACACATAAACACAAGTAAATGTAATAATAATAATAATAAACATACAATAAAGGAATCAATAATTAATAATGAGTAAAAAGTTAAAAAGAACACGATAAAATAGCTACAAATAACCGCATTTAGCTCCACAATTATTTCTAATCAATAATTATCGTTACCGCTCACTCTATAAACATTAAGACAATACAACTGACCTTTTATCCATGACGCACAATTGACCAGCATATATAAATTGTCGAACCACAAAACGATACACATGGACTAATGATTGCGTTTACGCAGTAAACATACCGCTGTGTTGACGTCATCACACACACACACACACACACACACACACACACACACACACACACACACACACACACACACACACACACAACCCCCTATAAATACACATATATATATATATATATATATATATATTAATTAAAAATTAGGAGGCGGCGTTTGTTCAAACTTACGGTCTCATCATCAGGTCTGATTCAACCCTGACCATTAATATTATACACACACACACATACACACACACACACACACACGCAGACACACCAAACATATATATATATATATACACACACCACACACACATACATATATATATATATATATATATATACACCCCACACATATATACACACACACACACACATATATATATATATATTCTTAACATTTACTTCATAGCTCTGTTTAACTACATTGAGCACTGTTTTGTTTGCACCATGGATTTGCACGCATATACGTTTGTTAATATTTCGTTATTTAATTTATATTCACACAGACATCTATCTATATATATGTGTGTGTGTGTGTGTGTGTGTGGATGCATGTATGCGCATGTCTGGGTGGAAATGGATAAGAGAAAATAAGTTGAGAGGCATAGGGATAGGGATTTGGGAATGACAATAATAATTCTAACATTCAATTAATCCCCAAAACAAAATATCTTGTTTGCATACAAGAATAAGAGCATGAAATATTTTAGGGGAGTATCTTGCCCGTCATAGTTAAGGAAAAATGCATTACGGTACTACGTAATGATGCCGAAATACATAACTTCATATATATATGTGTGTGTGTGTGTGTGTGTGTGTGTGTGTGTGTGTGTGTGTGTGTGTGTGTGTGTGTGGGTGGGTGGGTGTAAATATAGAGAAGGAGAAATAAAGAGAGGGCGGGTAATAGAGATTGGCGACTGACAATAACTGTTGCAAACAACTGTATTATGCACTGGCAGATGGCGTGAAATGACCGGAGTGGCAGTTAACCAATGTTGTCTTGTCGGTTCAACATAAAAGGGCACATGTGGTTTACAAACCCGAATCTGGTCACCTCTCTACGACTTAATATTCTACCGGCTTTTGTCGGTTCGCAATTAGAGATAATTTTTGTAATGCTTTGTGTTGGATAAATATTTTAATTGCAGTGTTTTGATACGGTAAGTGGTTGCGCCATTAAAAGGATTCCCGCCTTTTCACACTGACTGGCATAAGTTGCTTTAGATTTCCACCCCTGCTACGTTAAGTAACAGTGAATACGCCGGTAATTTCTTGATTTATTCTGGCCAGATGAATTGGCTTATATGTCCTATCGATTCTTCATTTGATTGGGTTTTTGGTTCTGTATTTTCTTCTTCGTCACTAGAAATTAATTCCTTCCCTGTCAGATTTCTTCAAAGGTCTCATCACCTTGGAATTAAGTTGGCAAGCTGTAACAGTAACTTCTATGATAATAGTTTTTTTTTTTCTCACACGTCTCGCTTGTGGAACTCTCTCCAGGCTCCATGATTTCTAGTCAACTTTAATCTTCAAAAATTTAAATGTGATATCTATCGCTATCTAAACTCCTTCTGATTACTCTTTTTAGATTTTCTGTCCTTAGTATTGTTTCTATTTTCTAATTTCCAGGTGTTACAGCAATATATATATATATATATATATATATATATATATATATGTGTGTGTGTGTGTGTGTATGTGTGTAGGGGGCAGAGTTTCTATCACTACCGATGAATAGATTTAATTTAGGCTTTATTATGATTGATCGAATATAAAAGCGGACAGATATTTAATAAATAAAAATGGGCTGTCAATTTCGGATACGAGGTTTCCACTATAATATATATATATATATATACCGGGTGTAACAGCAAAATTGTCGAAATCGTGTAGCAGCATAATTATCTATCCCACAAAATGTTTAATATCTAAAAAAAATAAGATTATATTCGTTTGATTCGTTTTTCATTCTGTATTTTCATCTTCACTAGAAATTAATTCTTTCCTTGTCAAATTTCTTCGAAGGTCTCATGAATTTGCAATTATGTTGGCGAGCTGTAACAGTAAATTCTATGTTAACAGTTGTTTTTCTCGATCTTCTCGCTTGTGGAACTATTTTCAGGCTCCATGCTTTCTAAGCAACTTTAATCTTCAAAAATTTAAATGTCCATCGCTATCTGATTACTCTTTTCGGATTTTCGGTCCTTAGTATTGTTTCTGTTTCCTCATTCTTCAACAATATATATATATATATATATATATATATATATATAGATAGATAGATAGATAGATAGATAGATAACTAGACTCGTTTCGAAAAACCCTCGAATTTTTGATTTGCTAATCAAATCAATCTCGAGGGAAAAAAGGTTTTAAAAAAAAGAAAGAGCTACAAACATGAACTTCTGCCGACAAAAAATCGCACAGATGCAGGTCAAAGAAAGAACCCCGATACGAGTAACAACTAACTAACAAAAGAGCTCAATACAACCGTAGAGCAGACCTAGATGCACCTAGTGAGCCAGACAAACCTACCTAGGTTTCACCTAAACGGATCGTCAGGAAAGTTTGTCAAACTTTTCCTGACGATCCGTTTAGTGAAACCTAGGTAATTGTCTGGCTCACTAAATATATATATATATATATATATATATATATATATATATATATATATATATATATTACAGGTGTAACTGCAAAATTGTCCAAATCGTGTAACGGCATAATTATCTATCCCACAAAATGTTTAATATCTAAAACCCACTAAAATTATTAAATTTCTTTTTCCAGGTTTACAGATAATAGCCATCTTGGCACCATTTATCGCAAGAATCACAGAGTTATTCAGCTAGAAAGAAACAAGTTAAAATCGTTTTGTGTCAGGCCACTGTCTTCCCAAATGAGCAATAGTGAGAGGAAAAAGATCATCTAAGACTTCAGTAATGGTACCAACATTCATAGTCTGGCTTTCATCTTCCAAGTCCATTCAAGAACCACCAAGAGAAAGACGAATACGTTTTTTTTTTTTAAAAAAAAAAAAAAAGAAGAGAGAACAGTAGAGAAGAAAACTGGATTAGGATGTTATAACAGGCAGAGGGGTCGTCATTTCAACTTCGAACTAAAGAGATTAATTAGAAAAAAGGTCCAACACAATCCATACGATGTTTGGCAGGTGAGAGAGGAGTGTCAGCAATGACAGTCCAAAGCGCAGTGAAAACAGAAAATGAAGTCGTACGTAAAAGCTGTAAGGTAACCTGTTACTCCCGGACAAAAACGTTAGAAGGCTAGAGAGGGCTTCATGATCTACCGATCCGTAGTTGTGATTAATTAATACTTGACATGCCATTTTCATTTATGATCGATTTCATCACGATTCTTTTGTTAAGCTTGGAGAGTAATTATACATTTTTATTACTCAAAGTCGAATCCAATAGTTTCATGAAAAATATAGGAGAAATCAATGTAGAAATCTTTAATAATTTCTAAGTTACAACTTACCTGAGCGCTATGGACTTTCCCTATGTGTATCCTGTTAGTATGGAGCACAAGTCGGCTGAGACAATTATAAAAATCAGTGTCGCATAGCGTGGTACAGAAGGAGGGTGCGTTGGAGCCGGATCAGCTCTGACGGGGTCGACTCAGCGAGGATGGTATGATGTTGCAAGGCCCGAAACTACCAAATGACCTGAGTAATTACATCACTGACGACACCCTCCAGCGCAATAAAAGTGCGTATTTCCGAAGTAAGTTCCAACAATCCAGAGCTTAGTCTCACAAATAGACATTTTTTGTTTTTATATGACTTGGACAATTTTGCTGTTACAACCAATATATATATATATATATATATATATATATATATATATATATATATAAATATATGGTTTGGTTAAATAATTTCAACATATCATGTCGATTAGTGATCGTTTCAGTCTCATCTGTTTGAAAGTACTTGGGAAAATAATAACTGTTCCAAAGAAAATTTTGGTACTACTTACTCAATTTTCTAAGTCTGATATGCCTAAATTATTTCAACAAAGGTGTTTGAATGAAAATATGCTGCCTAAATAGTCACAATATATATATATATATATATATATATATATATATATATATATATATATATATATATATATTTTATGTATGTATGTATGTATGTATTCGTTTGTTAAGCTAGGAGTGTAATTATACATTCTTATTGCCCCAAACAGAGTCCAATAGAGTTAGACAAATATAGGATAAGATATCTTTAATCGTTTCTATGATACAACGGTTCAGAACTTAATCTAACAAATGAAGAATATATATATATATATATATATATATATATATATATATATAAAAGAATAAATGGAATGTAAGGACTATATTTTGTAGCAAGTATTTATAAACAAATGAAAATGCCGTCTCTTTTTCAGTATATTTATATTTAATAACGCTCGTAAATATACTTCCGGTTAACTAATCGCCAAGGTAATCTATGGAAAATGTTAAGTGATGTAATTGAATGTCTAATAAACATAAGTAAATAAATGTTGTTATTGTTGCTGTCGATTTTTTTTTATAATGCAATTATTATTTATATTATTTTAGTTCCAGATTAATTTAAGTATTTTATATTTTAATTAGTAGACTATTTTGATTTTAACCGTCTTTTTTTTAATTTTTACGGTATATATGTTGGCTTGGGATAGGAGTTTTTTTTTAGGATATATATATATATATATATATATATATA
Source organism: Acanthosepion pharaonis (assembly GCA_903632075.3). Classification (NCBI taxonomy): domain Eukaryota; kingdom Metazoa; phylum Mollusca; class Cephalopoda; order Sepiida; family Sepiidae; genus Acanthosepion; species Acanthosepion pharaonis. The sequence goes on along the minus strand of CAHIKZ030004414.1, from coordinate 2,277,998 downwards.
TATATATATATATATATATATATATATATATATGGGGTGTTGTTCTATGCATGTATGTATATGTGTGTTTGTGGCTGTCAACTTGTTAATCACGTATGAGTATTTCTAACACATTAACACAAATCAGTACAACTAGTGCATTGGCAAATTACTTTTTCACTAATTTTAAACATTTCTAGCTTCTTGCTTTCCTCTCTCTTACGATGTTCAAAAGTTTAAACGCAACGTCGGTCTTCATCGTCTACTTAGTATCCAGATCTTCTTAATTTCCTCGCTTTCTCTATCTCCTCAATGTTTTCTCATATTCCTACGCTCTCAGTAACCCTCTTGCGTCGTAGTGGCTTTATCGCCTTGCTGGAGTGAAACCATTAAAACGAATTGTGAACGTGTGTCATAAAAATATATTTCTTTGATTAAAACATTATACAAACGAAATTACTATGTACAAATTTAAATCTTTCGCTACAAAATTAAAAATATATATGAGAATCATTGAAATATATTCATCTGGAATATAAACTGATTAGCAATGATTCTTAAAACGTACAAGTTATTTACATTTTATTTCTGAAAATACAGCACAAAATATATTGTTTTGATTGGTGATTGGATTATACCTAGATACTGTGAAATTTATTTTGTGCCGGCGAATATTTCAACTTTTTAAAATTTGTGCCCGGACCTAGGAACGTGTAGCCTGGGACGGTGAACTCGATCAATTTTCGTTCCTCACCGCTCTCCTTGTTTTGGCGATGCCATTTACTTCCGGTTCCTAGTTTGATTATCTCCCTTTGTAAAGAACGATTATCTCCCCTTCTTGTCATTGAAAATCTTTTTCTCATCAAAGGCAGGTCTTTCATTTAGTATAGGCACTATTTCTTTTCTGTCAAAGGCACGGTGCAATGAAACGTAATCCTTACTTAATAATAAAATTAAATATTTTATTAAGTAAGGATTACTGTTCATTTGACAGAAAAGACATGATAAAGTGAAATTAGTTATTGTAGTCATTTAGAAGTCTAAGTGAATTTTCCTCTATTCCTACTCTCTTAACTCAATTTGAGATGTTAACATCTGCTCAAAAGCAGAATGATTTTCTCGTAAATTCTCTTCAAATTCTATACTTGACTTATCTGGAGTACCTTTCACTGACTTTCCTCTAAGAACTGACACTCTAGTAAGTGATATGCATATAAAACTATACATCGTTCCTTTTACCATCTCTAAACTAGGTCCTCACAAAGCATGTGGACCTGATGGTATCCTACAATAGCCTTTAGGAAATGTGCTCCTAAACTGTCTCCTGTTTTTTCTGAATTCTACAATAAATGCCTTGCTGATTCTGTAATTACAACGTTCGTAACATTCAATTTCAAAGAGAGCTCAATATAATAGCAGTGCAATATTCTGTATTTTGGAATATTACATCAAAAACACGTGAAAATCGATATATATATATATATATATATATATATATATATATATATATATATATATATGGTTTTTCTCGTCTGAGTCCGTCATTGAAATCTACAAATCTACCATTCGTCCATGCATGGAATACTGTTGACATATATGGTCTGGTGCTCTCCCTGCTGTTCATCTCGAGGCTCTCCAAAGACACATGTGCGATGTGATGAGTCCTGACTTGTGATCTCGACACCACTCACTTTCTCACCGACGTAATGTGGCTTCCTCTCTTTCTCTATAAATATTTTCCTGCCATCTGGTCTGACGAGCTATATGCCATGGTGCCCCGACTGCATGAATTTAAAGGTGCTAATAGGTTAAATGTATCCGCCTCTTCTACGCCAAAAGCTTCTTCTCTCATACTTCTCCGCCGTGGAAATCACTTCCTATTCCTTGCTTCACTGATAACTATAATCTTCAAAAATTTAAATGTAGTGTCAATCGGCATCTTCTGTTGACCTGATCCCCGTTCTTCTTTTTTATCCTCCTCCGTTTGTTTTTTTTTTTAGCCTCTCTTCGCCGCCCCACACCTATTCTTTTCCCTTACTCTCTCTGTAGCCCCTTGCGTTCTAGTGGCACTCCCGCCTTTTGCTTGATAATAATAATAATAACAACTAGTAGTAGTAGAAGTAATTCGACGTTCGTTGTAGTAGTTAGCCATTTTTGAGTCGTCGCTCCGTTCATGTATTTATTTTATAAATTTTATCAAAGAAAAATATGCGCTCTCCGGCTGGATTCGAACATGTGTGCCCCTTTGCATTAGAATGGTATAAACCACAGGTTCACACTTTGGGTTTAGCCTCTTTCTTCGCCCTGGTTGACGGGTCTGCTCGTAAATATGTAGCCGGCCAATGTTTGTACATATATATATATATATAATCCGGAGTTCCTTAGTGTTTTTATTTTTAAGATGAGAGTGCTCCATACAGAAGTAGAGCTTATATTATAATATTTTTTGTTTAAAAGTATGATTCCTTCGCTACATAAGAGTTCTCATGTTTCAAAAACGAGAGCCGAAACCATCCAAATAATTATTAAAGTATAAACGTCTGCAGAAGTGGACTTTGGAACAGATACAGAGAGCTTCACAGGCCAGCCTGGACCAATTACGCCCTTAAAGAATGGACATCTTCTCATTCACATCTTCTCGAAAGTCCATTTCTGCAGACGTTTTTACTATTTGGAACCTAAACAAAGTAATTTCTAAGCAGTTAACAGATTTCATTCTTAATCCACCATTATTTCTTATTAGTGGGAACGTTAAAGTATATATATATATATATATATATATATATATATTCCCAAGAGGATAGAATCCAGGTAGAACTCAATGCCCAGAACAGTGTAAGAATATAATATAAAAGTCTCAAACACTAATATTCCATGGTTATAATTTATTACATTGGAATCGTAATTACGATCCAATTCGTCAGACCTACAAATTCAAAAAGAAATCGGAAAATATAACTCCATATATATATATATATATATATATATATATATATATATATTATAAATTAATTGATTTAAAATATTTTTTTCGCTACACAGTTCTAACCATGTTTCAAAAATGGAAGCTAAAAGCCACGAATTTAATTTTGTGATTAAATTAAAAACAGTAGTTCCATTTCATCCTCAAGCGAATTTTGTAAAAATAAAATATATATAAGAACACCGACTTATATATCTTGCTGTTCTTTCTTTTTTATTTATATATATATATATATATATATATATATATATATATATATATATATATATATATATATAAAAAATGACAATAGGAAAACTGGTAATTGCTGACGTTTCGTCAATGTGGACTTTATCAAAGCAAAATACGAAATAAAGTCCACATTGGACGAAACGCGTCAGCAATTACCAGTTTTCCTATTGTCATTTTTTATTCATAAATATTGTCTTCTCTACCGATTAAATCGGAGATATATATATATATATATATATATATATATATATATATATATATATATATATATTTATATATATATATATATATATATATATATATATATATATATATATAGCTAGCCAGTAAATGTTTTTGTTTGTTTTTTTCCAAATATCGTCTGCACTTTGTGTCCGTTCATAGTTGATGTTATTGATGTTATTATGTGTTGGATTTTTTTCTCTTTTTAATGCTTGAATTATTTTCAACTGTTTTCTGCATGTGTTTCAGCTTATTATGATGATATTTTCGGCAACTATGAACATGGAAACAACGTCGTGACCGTGTTTTGGTGCAAAAACATTGCCATCATTATAAATACACGTATATGTAATATAATCTAGACAATCAGTTAAAAAAAGAGAAATATCTTTAATAATGGCTTATAGAATAACGGAAAGCCTTCGTATATATAGAAAATTGGGACATTTTTTTCCACACTTTTATGTCCAGAAAACACTTATGCTAATGCAATATTAACTGAACAACATATATATATATATATATATATATATATATATATATATATATATATATATATATATATATAATTTTGTTAAAATTGACTGACAGTGAACTGCATGCAATCAAGCAATTTATTACACAAATCCAGTCTGTTCACTCCTACCCATCTTGTTTTCAATACGTCCTGTGAGGGACAAATTCTCCAAACCCTATTTCCTCATTAGCAACTCTAGAAATTACAAATGTATCTTTTCGAAGAGTTTGGTTTCTTTCTTCCTTAAAATTACGTCATCGCTCTCAGGATTCACACATTATCTTCTCATCATCCTTCCGTAGGACCTTTGCTTCAAGTCTTCTTTTCATATGTGAGGAAATTGTCCAGAATTCACAGCCATATAGAAAGATGGATATTACATAGCATTTAAGCAATATCATTTTTGTTTCCAAATTTTCCTGTTTAAGCAAAATGTTAAATTTTGCTTAATTCCTGAAAGGCATCTTTGTGAGATTATAAAAATATATTCGCCTGCCTACGCCATTAAAAAAGACGATATATTTTATTAGTTCTTCCAATAATCAGACCGTCGTCACATTTTAGTGGTTACATATATAAATATTATATTCTTTGTGAACGGTAGAGTAAGCAAATATCAAATCTAACTTGTTTGTCCATTTAAAATACTATTTTATTAGAAAATATATTCAGTTTAAATACAGAAGTCATAAAATTACATCAAAGGACTGGCTTCCTGTTACGCAGGTGTTGTTGACAGAAAGAAACGGAAATTAGCCCTCGAGTCAAATTCATTTAAATTGTGTATGTACGTTCACATTCGTACATGTATATTTTAATTTTAATTTAATAACCGTGTTAAAAATATTTCTACATAATTTGAAAAAAGAAAACTTCAGAAAGAAATTATTTCATAGTCGAATAATTTCAATAAAATCTGATACTTATCTGATATTTAGAGTTTTAACATGTGGTTCTACAGAAGGATGGTGAGAATTTCATAAAAAGAGTAAGTGAGCAACGAGGATAGGGTAAGGAAAATAGAAACATAAAAAAGATACTGAGAATCAGAGAGATATTTGTAAATTATGTAATGACGAAAACGGGTATAACGAATTTGAGTTTCATGCGACATATTGATGGCAACAAAGACATGAGGGAAAAGCAGTTAACCTACCTAAAAAGTAGTCAGTAGTGGGATGTATATTAAAATAACAATGCAAATAGCTACAAATTATAGGAAGTAGTGGAGAGCCATGTTCGCTCATGTTCTGAAGTAATATGACCCATAAAAAAATAAAAAGCCCATCACGTCAGGATTTTTATTTTTTCACATATGAACCACCAATATATAAGTGATAAAAAATGATGGCATATTTTATTTGTCTATTTGACAAGCTTTTAAATATATTTAATATATATATTATTATGTATATTTCCAATTGTTACAGTTCATTCTATATATTTTATCCTATATTTTTTTTATTTTACTAGCTAAATACCCGTTCTCCGATCAGTGTAAAATAAGCTGCCATAGAAATTCAGTCAAAATATTTCTGTATAAATATCTTCCTTAATGTATCTCTTTTATGGCTTTCTTTTTGTCATTATCCTTGAATTTCCGACATAGCTCCATAGAAATGACAATGGCAGAAGCATTTCAATAATTGTCTATATTTCTTAGATGAAGTATTGTAAATATTTACATTGTTCGGACAATTGTCCACACCTCTTTTTTCACGATGTTTCGGCCGTTGTACGCTCCGACTTCTTCAGGTGATATACGTTGGAATTTCGAACCGAACATTGTTTTTCCATCCAACGGAGGTATATTGTTCTAGTTCTACATGACATGCCTTTTCTGGATATATGAATTTCAGTTATTTCCCTTCAGCAACTCAACTCTCCAATTTTTTGTTCACATCCGCCGTGGTGAGGTACTGAAATCACATCTCTTTGGGTCAAGTCACTGGAATAATTCAATCAACGCTTTTGTCCACTTGCGGATATCAGTGTATGAAATTTTGTGACTCATAAAGCCAATGTCTAAGTAATCAACTTTACCAAAGCTCATATTACAATTTGTTATTGTTTTTCTCTAGCTCTCTGTATTACCGGTTCCCATATAATATTTATGTCTATTCTTGGCCGGCTTAGAAGATTTGTGTGGCCTAACATATGCCGGTTCCCATAAAATATTCATGTCTATTCGAAAAAATAGATGATAAAAAACATCAGAATGATTAAATAAATCCATAAAATTTAATAATTATTTTGCATTATTGAATTTTTTTAGGGTAAGAATATAAAATCCGGTATTTTACTCTTTACTGGCTCTTGCATTGTAGACATGGCGAAAAAAATCTGTGACGTCATTGAAACCTAGAAAACTGATAGTCAAGGTATGTAATGAAGATAAATCTCGATTGGGGTTATTTCAAAGACTGTGAGGAAATCTAAGTCTTATTCATAGTATTTTAAGAAAACTTGAGGAAACTGGGTGATGTGAAGCCAAGAAACCACCTGGCAGGCCTAGGAAAACTACTGCAAGGGAAGACAGATGGATTGGTAATGAATCAAAAAAGGATCAATTTGCGACAGCACTATTTCTAAAAGGGCTAATGCTAACTATGGCATTAAAATATCAAGGCACATTTTCCTGAAGACTTAATGAAATAAATCTGAACAACCTAGTAGCTTCTACAAAGCCTTACATTTCTAAAAAGAATCAAATGAGCCGATTGAAATTTGCCACTGAACACGTCATATGGACAAGAGAACAGTGGGATTGTGTTCATTTCAGCGATAAGTCAAAGTTTGACATGTTCAGTTGTGAAGGGAGAAGGTTCGTTCGACGCAGTCCTAAGGAACGATATTTGCCTCAGGGCACTAAAAGCAGCGTTAAATTTGGAGGAGTAAGTGTAATGGTATTTGGTATGATTTCACTTGCTGGTACGGTACCTCTACACGGTAAAATTAACACAAATGTATACAAAGAGATATTGAAGAAACATGTCTTAACTAATTTGAGAACTGCAATTAATCAACAAGCTGTATTTATGCAAGATAATGCGCCGTGTCACACAGCGAAGTCTGTTAAGACATTTCTTTCTGAGCAGGATGTTACTGTTATGGAGTGGCCTGCTCAAAGCCCAGACATGAATCCTATTGAGAATGTTTGGAAGTTACTAAATGAAAGAGCTAAAGAAAAGAATCCAAAAAACGTTGAAAAACTATGGACTAATTTGAAAGTAGAATGGGAGAAAATATGCGTTAATGAATGCAAGACATTAATTCACTCATGTAGCAAAAGATGTCAAGCTGTTATTTAAAGTAAAGGTCTACACATCAAGTACTAATGAATTATGAACGCTATTTTCATTTCGATATGATGTATCTATTATAATATTATGATTTTGTTAAACGTTCTGATGTTTTTGATCATCTATTTTTTTCGAATGTTATATAATTATTCTTATAACGTTATCAAAATAAGTTTATTGATCTTTATATTTTGGAATTATATAATTTACATTTATATCTTTATTTTTCCTTGATAAAATGTTCTTTGACGCTTTAAAATAAAAAGTTATTTCATATTTAGACTTTTCCTTAACATCGTTCTGATCTTTATGCACGATACTCTATACACACACAGACACACAAACACACACATATATATATATATATTTATATATGAATATAGTTTTAGGGTCTGCTATATTTATGGCATAAAGTGCTCGATAGAACGTATATGAATAAATATAAAAGTGAACTTTGAAGTCAACACTCAGAGGCGACAGACCGTTTCATGACAAACGCAATCATCAGGCTACATGTGTTGTTGTTTTTTATTATCTCGACTAATAATATATACGGGTCTGTGTTGTTTTGTGGGTAGTCCATTGCAACTGTTACTTTGGCGGAAGTGGTTAACTTCGATAATTGTACGGGAATCGGCGTTTCAAAATGATGTGACCGTAAGACAGACAGATAGATAGATAGATAGATAGATAGATAGATAGATATGAAGAGAATGAGATAGCTAAATAGGAACCGATCTAGATAGATAGATAGATAGATAGATAGGAACACCAAGATAGATAGATAGATAGATAGATAGATAGATAGATAGATAGATAGATAGATAATATACAGAACGAGATAGATAGATAGATAGATAGATAGATAGATAATATACAGAACAAGATAGATAGATAGATAGATAGATAGATAGATAGATAGATAGATAGATAGATAGATGTGTGCATGGTTAACATTTGGTACGTACGCGTATAATAGTGTGGGCGCAAAAAATTACCTTTTTAAATAACTTTTCTTCGAGAAGTCAGAAAAACAAAATAATTTAGGAAAATACTTTGTGTATTTACATTCAAACGTCTTTACGAAAGAATAATTATACAAAGAGAAATATATGCATCTTTTTATAAATATAGTTATACGTATACGTATATATATATATATATATATATATATATATATATATATATATATATATATATATATATATATATATATATATGTATATATATATATATATATATAGTAATAAAATATTTTCTTATGTACATCCACTCACCTTCCCAAGCATATAGACAAAATATAAATATTTTATATATATATATATACTCTCCCGTCTGTTTGGACGTATGAGGATCTGACAGCTTAATTGATTCAGTTATGAAATTTTGTGCGATAATTTAAGGTCCGACAATTTATTTATTAAAGACATTTTTATGTTTAACGTAAATTCGAACTTGTCTACCGAACGGTTCTTTGTAGCCTAGAGGTAAGGCACGTCAGCGTATATGACGGTTCCGTATAGGATGCAGGTTCGAATCCTGTCAAAGAACGAATATTTTCTATGAAAGTTTCTCGGACATTCAGGCCGGTAAATGTCATTTAATACTGTTTATCATAAACAGAGCATTTGCTTAAATACTTGTATCTATAAAATAACAACGTTAAACATAAAAATGTCTTTAATAAATAGATAGATAGATAGATAGGTTCGCCTATCGTCTAGTTTACACTCTTTACCGGTATTTTGAGCATTAGAGGTTGAGCTCTTTTTCCTGTTTAGAATTGGCTTTCCGATTCCTTCTAATGTACGCACACACAAAACACACACACACACACACACACATATATATATATATATATATATATATATATATATATATATATAATATATATACAGCTGGCCACTTGTATTCGAGAATATCCGTCTACTGGAGGGGCTAGCCAATCCCTAATGCAGACGCACCCTCAGTTATGTTTGATTTTGTTCCCACCCACAGAGCCCATCTTTGTTTATACTGCAACTAATCCTTACCAATACATTGAAATCGTAATCACGATCCAATTCATCACACCTACAATTTCAAAAAGACATCGGAAAATATAACTCCATATATATATATATATATATATATCATTGGTTGAATAAAGTCGACAATTTCTGCCAATCTAATTGTATCAGTTTTTCGAATTTCCGAAGTAATTGATTTATGTTATCGGTAAATTTACCAAAGGTCATATTTATTTTCATTTTGATGAATTTACGAATTACATCAAACAATTAATTCTGAGATTTGATAAAAACTTTTCTTGCTATTGAAATAGATAGATAGATAGATAGATAGATAGATAGATAGATAGATAGATAGATATACGCAGGGTGTCCCCAGAATTTGACATCATTTTGTAGTTTAGTAACATAGCCAAATGTCGCTCAAATGATTTCAGATTTTATCAAAATATGTCAAAAATAAGCTGACGTACGGACTTATCCCAATAAGGATCTATCAGGAAAATGGATCTGGCGCGACATTGATAACGGCAATGTGCTGTTGAAATGGACACTAATTTCACCTGACTTTGTATCTTTTGATTTTTTTTCTATGGCTCTATGGGAAAAGTTAGCTCTACATCCGTCCTCTTTCTATAAGGCTTGATGAACTCAAGCACTGAATCAATGAGGCTCTAGGGAATATTACAAAAGACATTCTACAGCGTGCTTGGCAGAAGCTAGTCTGCCAACTTGACGTGTGCCATGTTACACTTGGTACGCATATTGATAATTTGTGAAGCTTTATGTAATTGATTATAAAAATCTGCATCACTTTGCATAGCTTGTCCGAATTTTGATATATAAATCTGTTATTATTCAACATTTAATTTCGTTCGGCTGGGACAGATATTAATAAAGAAAGAAAGAAAGACAGAAAGAAAATAAGTAAATGAAAAATTAATAGAGAAAAGAAAAGAAAAGAAAGAAAGAAAAAGAAAGACATGGAGAAAATAAGAAAATAATAAATTAATAAAGAGAAAAAGAAAAAAAGAAATAAAGAAAGAACGAACGAAAGAAAGAGAGAAAATAAGTAAATGAAAAATTAATAGAAAGAAAGAAAAAAGAAAGAAAGAAAGAAAGAAAGAAAGACAGAGAAAAATTAAGTAGATAAAAAATTAATAGAGAAAAGAAAAGAAAGAAAGCAAGAATGAAAGTGAGGGAGAAAATAAGGAAATAAAAAAAATATAAAGAGAAAAAGAAAGAAAGAAAAAAAGAAAGAACGAAAGAAAGAGAGAAAAATAAATTAATAGAAAAGAAAGAAAGATAGAGAGAGAAAATAAGTAAATAAAAAATTACCAGAGAAAAGAAAAGAAAGAAAGAAAGAAAGAAAGAAAGAGGGGGAGAAAATAAAGAAATAAAAAAAATTAATAAAGAGAAAAAGAAAAAAAGAAAGAAAGAGCGAACGAAAGAAATACAAAAAATCAGTAAATGAAAAATTAATAGAGAAAAGAAAGAAAGAAAGAAAGAAAGAAAGAAAGAAAGAAAGAAAGAAAGATAGGGAGAAAATAATGAAATAAAAAATTAACAAAGATAAAGAAAGAACGAAGGAACAACAGAAAGAGAGAAAATAAGTAAATGAAAAATTAAAAAAGACAAGAAAGAAAATAAAGAAAGAAAGAAAGAAAGCGAAAATAAGTAAATGAAATATTAATAGAGAAAAGAAAGAAACTAAGAAAGAATGAAAGGAAGAAAGAAAGAGAGAGAGAGAAAATAAGTAAATGAAAAATTAATAAAGAAGGAAAGAGAGAAAATAAGAAAATGAATAATTAATGAAGAGAAAAAAGAAAGAAAGAACGAACAAAAGAAAGAGAGAAAATAAGTAAATGAAAAATTAACAGAGAAAAGAAAAGAAAGAAAGAAAGAAAGAAAATAAGCAAATAAAAATTAATAAAGAGAAAAAAGAAAGAAATAACGAACGAACGAAAGAGAGAAAATAAGTAAATGAAAAATTAATTGACAAGAAAGAAAGAAAGAAAGAAAATAAGTAAATGAAAAATTAATAGAGAAAAGAAAGAAAGAAAATAAGTAAATGAAAAATGAATAGAGAAAGAAAGAAAATAAGTAAATGAAAAATTAAGAAAGAAAGAAAAAAGAGAGAAAATAAGTAAATGAAAAATTAATGAAGAGAAAAAAGAAAGAAAGAAACAACGAAAGAAAGAAAGAGAGAAAATAAGTAAATGAAAAATTAATAGAGAAAAGAAAAGAAAAGAAAGAACGAAAGAAAGAAAGAGAGGGAGAAAATATGGAAATAAAAATTAATAAAGAGAAAAAAAAAGAAAGAACGAACGATACAACGAACGGAAGAGAGAAAATAAGTAAATGAAAAATTAATAGAAAAGAAAGAAAGAAAGAAAAAAAATAAGTAAATGAAAAATTAATAATCAAAAGAGAGAAAGAGGTCGAGAAAGTATGTAAATGTAAAATTAATAAAGACAAGAAAGAAAGAAAGAAAGAAAGAAAGAAAGAAAGAAATTCACATTTTAAATGATGTCATTTTTCTGGGACATCCTGTATATGACCTGATACATTGTCAAGTTTACATCATAGTTTTATTTTGAAATATAGAAATAGAGAAAGCTAAGAGAAGAAAGCAATTAGGCTTAGGAAACTTGAAGGGGAAATACAGGGTGACAAAGAAAAGGTTGTAATCAATAAGTATGGAAGCAGAAAAGGGATTAAACAATTTAAAACACAATAAGTGAGAAATTCGTGAAGGGAGAAAAGAAAGAATAATTGAGAATGCTGAATGGAAAAAAAGAAACTGAAAAATATTGAAAGAGGCGAGGGAGAGCAAGAAAATAAAGATAAGCGAGAGAACAGGAAGAAAAAATAAAGAAATGAATGCGTGATATATAAAAGGAATGAATGCGTGGTATACAAAAGAGAGAAAACAAAGCGTACAAAATGAAAGCAGGGAAGGAAAGAAGCGGTGCAGAAAGAAAAAAAAAATAGAGAAACAAAAGAAAAATCGAAAGAGAACGAAAAAGAGAAAAATAAAAAATAAATAGAGAAAGATAAAAAAAAAAAGAAATAGGAAAATAAAATATGATGGTAAAATAAATGGAAAAAAATAATCAAAAAAGGAAATTAGTAAAAGAAAAGCGAAAAATGACAGTAGAAAGAAAAAAAATAGTGAAAAAAGAAAAGAGAGAAAGAAAAATGGAAAGTGAAAAAGCGAAGTGAAAAGAAAAGAGAGAAAGAAAAATGGAAAGTGAAAAAGCGAAGTGAAAAGAAAAGAGAGAAAGAAAAATGGAAAGTGAAAAAGCGAAGTGAAAAGAAAAGAGAGAAAGAAAAATGGAAAGTGAAAAAGCGAAGTGAAAAGAAAAGAGAAAAAAATGGAAAGTGAAAAGAAGTGAAAAGAAAAAGAAAAAGAAAAATGGAAAGTGAAAAAGCAGAAAGTGAAAAGAAAAGAAAAAGAAAAATGAAAGTGAAAAAAAGCAAGTGAAAAGAAAAGAGAGAAAGAAAAATGGAAAGTGAAAAAGCGAAGTGAAAAGAAAAGAGAAAAATGTAAAAGAGAAAGATACAAAGAAAGATTAAATATAAGAAATTAAAAAATCAATGGGAAAGAGAAAAAGAATAGAAAATTCAAAGAAAAGAAAGGAAAAATGAAATAAATTAAGGGGAAAAGAAAGACTAAAAGAACAATAGACCCGCCTTTTGCTTGAGATCGTTTCACACAATCACCCAATGTTCGAAACGACATGATAACAATTGAATACGCTTGTAATATGCAGAGTGAATATTAAGAAAGAAAGAAAGAAAGAAAGAGAGAGAGAAAGAAAGAAAGAGAGAGAGAGAATGAAAGAAAGTGACAGAGGGAGAAAATAAGTAAATGAAAAATTAAGAAAGAAAGAAAGAAAGAAAGAAAGGGAGGGAGATGGGGGAAAATAAGGAAATGAAAAATTAATAAAGAAAAGAGCGATGGAGAGAGTATAAGGAATTGAAAAATTAATAAAGTAAAAAAAGAAAGAAAGTGATGAAAAGAAAGAAGAATCTCAAAAAAGAAAGTCGTATAGAAATCAAAGAAATTGGAAAAATAAGTTAAAATTGGGAGAGAAAGAAACAACGTAAAGAGAAAAAGTAAAAAGTAATGAAGATAGAAAACGAAAGAAAAAAGAAAATGGAAAAAAGAAACGATGAAGTCAGAAAGGAAACGAAAGAAAGAACCAAACAAAAACAAAGAAAATGGAAAAATAATTGTAAAGAAAAGCAGAAAGAAAGAAAGAAAGGAGAAGGAAAAATATGTGATATTAGAAAAAGAAAGGAAGAAAAGAAAAGAAGAAAAGTAATAAATAGAAAAAAAGAAAACAAAGGAAATAGAATAATAAGTGAAGATAAAAAAAATTGATATATCAAACAAAAAGAAAAAGATAATGGAAAATAATAAAAACAGAAAGGAAGAAAATAACTAAGAACTTAATGAAAAGAAATATAGATAAAAAGGAAAAGAAAGTATGAAAACAAATAAAATGGGAAATATAAGTGAAGAGAGAGGGGAAGAAACAAAAATAAAAAAAGGAAAAAGAACTGAGCATAGACAGAATGAAAGAAAAAAGAAAAGAAAAAGAAAGGAAAATGAAATGGTGAGAGAAAGAAAGAAAGAAACATAGAAAGAAAGAAAATAAAGAAAAATAAGGGAAAATAGAGAGAAACAAGAAATAGCCGAGCTAAAATATCGCAGCCACTGATTATATCTTGTTTCACCTTGACTCTAGGGAATTTTCCAGAAACCTTCAAGTCGTATTTGTTTAGATGAAGAGGAAAATGCAGTTCCGCCTCTATTTACATTAGAAGACATTGCACTCGTCAGCGTATTTTGCTTTGTGAAAAATAATAAAATAGGCAAGCGAATAAAGGAAACGAAAAATTACAAAGAAAATCGGACTGAAGAAAAAGCCAAATGGAAAGATTTTCAAACTAAACAAACCCCACAAAAAAAAAAAAAAAAAGAATGAGATAAGCGAAGAAGAATTAAATGAAGAAAAAGACAACGCAAAACTGAAAAGTAAAATTGTTTCGTATTTATTGTAAAGGTCATCTTCGTAATTTGTTAGTGACGATGGTTAGATAAGCGCTCTTTTAAATAGCTCTACGCACTTGGCGTCATAGTCGGCCATCTAGGAAAAATACGTGGCCTTCTACAAGATGGATTCAATTAGACAAGAAGCATTCAATTAGACAAGACCTGGTAACACGTTTTGGACGGGAGAGATAAGCAAATGCTAGAATATAATAATAACAAAAAACAAAAATAAACCTGTCATAATATATTTTCAAATATTTTTTCTATCAGTATATATATATATATATATATATATATATATATATATATATATTCATTTAATGTTGTCCTAATCTTTATTGCCATATTCACGACGTTTCGGTCGTTGTACGCCCCGGCATTCTTCAGCTGACTTAAAGTTAAACTGAGACATCCGGAAGAGGCATGGAATGTGGAACTACAACAGTCTACCCCGCTGGACGAAATAGATGGTTCAGTTCGAAATTCCAATCACCTGAAAAAGGCTGAAGAGTGTAACGGCCGAAACGTCATGAATATGACGATAAAGATGAGGACAACAGTCCGAACAATGTAAATAATATAAATAATTACAATACCTCATATCAGAAATCTAAACGTAAATATATTGGCCGGTTACGCATTTCCGAGCACACCCGTCTTCCAGGGAAACTAGCAAAACCCGATTACAGGCGCCGGCTCAATCTAAAGAAGCCACTTGTGATTTATATCACAACAATATTAAGCGGAGTTTAGTTGAAGTTTCTGGAAGAGAGTGAATATAGAATCTGATGCGATCATGTTTTTTTAAAAAGAAGGCCTGCCTGCTCAAATCCTCGGTCAACATGACTTCGTCTTAAGCCTCTAACAACGTTTTCTTGCTGCCAAGGAGGACGCTGCCGGGGATGGCATATCTCGCTGTATTTATCTAATATTCCATTCAGTGGCTGAAAATAAATATGTCGAGATATGGGTATCTATTAAAAATAAAGTTGAAATAATAATAATAATAATAATAATAATAATAATAACAATAATCTGCAACTTCCACGGGAAGGAAACTGGAAGAAACTGGTATGAACACCACCCAGACCCGGTTACGGAGATAGGACCGGTTACAATTCTATGGGACTACACAATACACACTGACAGAACAATCAAGCCCATCCGCCCGGATATTGTTATTAAAGACCACAATCAAAAAGGGTGCCTCCTTATTGACATGACAGTCCCTGCTGACTGCAATGTATCTTTGAAGATATTCAAAAAGTTGTCAAAATACAAGGACCTTGAAATAGAAATCTGGAAAATGTGGTACATGGGAACATCAACAATCCCGGTTGTAGTTGGAGCCCTAGGACTGGTTGGAAAAGATTGCAGTAGACTAATTGAAGGGATTCCTGGAAGTCCATGCCTGAAGCAGATACAAAAAATTGTTCTGACAAGTACAGCCCACACTATCTATGTAATTTAATCTTTTTTTTTTTTGTCAGTGGAAAGTGTCATGACGCCATTTCTAACCTTAGGTCCCTGGGCGGGACCCGGAAAGAAATGTGTAAACGCCAGAAATCAAAGAAAATAAAAATAATAATAATAATAATCACAACAACAACAATAAACGAAATACAACGGCGAAAAGCGTCAGCAAATATTCCTGTTGGTATGTCCCGATACCCTCACTGTTGTATATGTGGACTTGTATGGTCACTAGCAGTACTAATGTGTCACAAACGACACGAACATAAAAACTGAATAAGATTATCGCATCGTCATACGTCGAAATCGACGGGTAAGTTCATTATATATATATATATATATATATATATATATATATATATATATATTTGAATGGATATGAGTTTGTGACGATGGGTTTCGCGTTTATGCGATCCGCATACAAAGAGTCACAAACTCATATACATTCAACTTAATTTGTTAGCTTCCTAATAAGTACTTCACATATACAATATATATATAGTATTTATATATATACATACATATATATATAGTATTTATATATATATACATACATATATATATATATATATATATATATACAAACACAAACAGACACACTCACACACACACACACATATATATATATATATATATATATATATATATATATATATATATATATATAGTTAGAATGTTCGCATTCTGCCAATTAGACCCGGGTTCGAATCCCACCATGGAGATTTCCTGATGTTATCGGACTTGATGGGCCGATTCTAGCGTGTGGCACCTTTTGGAAAGTTCCTGAAAACCCTACCACGGGTTAACCCAAGCTTTGTGAGTGAAATTGGGTAGACGGAACCCTACGGTGTTGTCGATAGCTGTGCTAGCACTAACGTGCTGGCCTTGTTCAAATTGTAGATCACGCTAGATAACACGCTCTTTCCCAGAAACTGTAACTAAGGTCTGCTCAGTATAGTTGCAGTATAAACCATAGATTGAATAAACACAAATACACCTGAGCAATCGTCTGCAACAGGGATTGGCTAGCCCTAGTAAACAGGTATCCAGCTGAGAGAGAGAGATATCAAAGACTGAACTATTGAAGATGATTTTCAACAAGTTTTGGAGCAAGAAGCAGCAAGGCATTTATTGTAGAGTTTATTTAGAGAGAAGAATTACCAATTCAGAAGCACATTTCTTAAGAGGATAACATCAGATCTACATGCTTTAGAGGTGGTAGCAGAAATGACCCAGAGACTCAGTTCTTTTTGGAAAATCAGGCAAAGTTACTCCGGATTATTCACGAGTAGAATTTGAAGAGAATTTACGAGCAGCAAAACATTATGATTTTTTCAGAAGACATTAACTCTTCAAGTTGAGTAAAGAGTGGCGGGAAAGACCATAAAAATACCGTTATATTTAGATAGAAAGAAAAGAAAGAAAATGGTGTAACGACAGAAAAGAACAAATTAAAAACAAAATATGTTTTATTCTCGCTTGTTGAACTCTCTGCCGTTTTCTTTCACCCTCAGTAACCCCTTGCGTCTTAGTGGCTTTATTGCCGTGATTAGGGTAGAATGATTTTAAAAAATGTGTAACTTAAAACAAGCTTCTCAAAAAATTTATTCAACCTATACCAATGATTCCCAACATGTGGCGCATGCCTCACCGGTGGGGTATGGTAATATTTTGGTGGCGCATGCCTCACCGGTGGGGTATGGTAATATTTTGGTGGCGCATGCCTCACCGGTGGGGTATGGTAATATTTTGGTGGCGCATGCCTCACCGGTGGGGTATGGTAATATTTTGGTGGCGTATGCTCAGATATATACCCTTCGGCCTACTATACCAACGTGTGCTCAAATTTTATTTTGCATTATTTCATGATTACAATGATCAAAGTATATTACAGAATAAACTTCCATTCAAATATTTTATATTTCTACCTTTCTGTTCTCTGTTATATGCTTTGAATGTATACATATTTAACTGCCTTTTTGTTTTTTTAATTTTTCTCTTTCATGGACGCCATGGTCTTTGGAGGCTTGTTTAGAGACCAAGTTAATGGTCTTTTAAGCTTCCTTCACGTGAATTGCAGTAAAATTTTGAATATGTAGGAATTAAATATTATAGGGAGGCACTAGAATTTTAGAAATACCAAAGTGAGGCAAGACCCAAAATCGTTTAGAAAACCACTGACCTATATAATGGAACGATGCTGAGCTAATTAGAAGTCCTAACAAGATACATTATTGACGGCCACAATCTTAACAACATAAGATATGCAAATGACACTTTGGTGGTAGAAGTTCCAAAGAGGAAGCTACTGAAAATCCTAGAGACGTTACGAAAGGAAAATGAATAAACACCAATAGTAAGAAGATATAATATATATGATTGTCAGCAAGATGATCAAATTTTCTTTCTTTTTACGTGCCGTGTCGCTTCAGAACATAGTCGATCATGTCTTTCCACTTCCCCCTATCACTTGTAGCTCTCAATAAATTTTGTCTCTTTGCTATTTCCCACAGAACATGTTCTGTCATCCACTTGCTTAAGCCCAATAGGTATGTCATGCGTTGCTTCCTTTTGTCTCACTTTCCGTCTATTCGACCTGTGAGTATCAGATTCTTCAAGCCAACCTTTCTCATTAGGTGTCCCAGAAATTTCATCTGCCTCTTCCTGGTGTTAAGTATAAGCTTCCTCCTTGATTTCATCCTCTCCGAAACCTCATTGTTTCTCACACGCTTGGGCCATGATATCCTTAGCATCGTTCTGTAGAACCACACCTCCGCCGACTCGATTCTCCTCTTCATCCGTGACGAGAATGTCCAACATTCGCTGCCGTAAAAGAGGAAAGATATCACATGTCAGCTCAGTACTCTTTTCTTTGTTACGAAAGAAATCCTTCTGTCTCTTAATACTCTGCCTTGCTTTTGGAATCCGTCTTTGGCCATCCCAGTATCTCGAGAATTGTTTTCACAGAGGACGGTAAGTACGACACTAAGATCGGAAGTCGTGTTGGGATGGCCAAAAAATAAAAAAAAAGGAAAACGCAAGATGCAAAATACGATTTGAAGGCGTTAACATCAAATATGAAAATCTCCATATTTTAACGAAATATGCCTTCCTAAAGCTAAGCAAAAAGATTTTCGGTATAAGCAAAGAAAGAATTACTAGCAGCTGGGATGTGTTTCTGCAGAAAGAAACTTATAATCTCACAGGCTCACTAAGATTAAATATAAATTTTTAAAGAAAATGGCTGCAAGAAGAATTCTTATACCTGGAAACGTAGGAGGGTTACAGAATTTGACATTTTGACTACAAAAGAGACAAAGGGAAACGATGAGGCATTGTGATAAGACAAACGTTAATAAAAGAGACAGGTGAGAGATGGTTATTGGGAGTTATGGTCGCCCACGTCCTGAAGGGACACAGCATATAGAAGACTAATACAAAAGACTTGGTTTAAATTTTGATGGACATCATATTCATATGGATAAGTATTTAACAGGTAATGTATCTACCGTACTAAAATTATAACTAAATTTTAAACGGAGGCTAAATAAAACCTTCTGAAAAAATAATCTATTAACCATATAGAAAAGGCTTTCTATCTGATATCTATCTTCGTTTGTCTCTCTCACTAACTCACTCACTCTCTTTCTTTCTCACTCCCTCTCCATCCCTCCTTTCCCTCTCGCTATCTCTTTCTCTAAGTACTCATAGAGATTTATCCCTTGTATCCTGTTTATGATTAGGTTTCCAATTCCTCTTAAATTCACATTCACTCCCATTAGATCCTTGCGTCGAAGCGGCATTATCGCCTTCCTTGGGGTGAAACGAAAAGTTTTCGGCCCAACAAAATGGCTTTCCAAATCATTTACAAAAGATATAAAACATTTTTCCAGATTGAGCCCGTGAATATAAATGTTGAATATTTTTAACCAATTCGTTGGTTGAAAAATATTTTATTTCGTGTAGGTTTGAAAGAAAATTATTATATAGCTTTCAGTGAAGCATATTTCAACGAAAGAATTGCGTACAAAGTAGACATTATCTATCTATCTATCTATATATCTCTTCATATATATATATATATATATATATATATATATATATATATATATATATATATATATATATATATATATATATATATATATATATTCAGACTTTTTTATTTGACTAAAATCTAATCAAAACCTATGAGAATGCACTTGGCAACATTTGAAATTCCTGCTGGCAAAAAAACTCGCCTTGAGGCTGAAACAGATCATATTACATAAAGCTGGCCGGCATTTAAATTTTTTTCACTGGATTTTCTGGTTTTATATCTTAATTTCTCTAAAATTTTCTTCTTTTTTTTTTTCTTATTTCCTATATTTTTACTTTTGGTTAGATCTTCAACAAAAAAAAAATCTAGTGTTGTTTTTGATCTAACATTTCTCCTCAGTTTTTAATTTAATCAATCTCTTGCATATATAAACGTGCTTAAAGTTTTACAAGTTGATACGAAATGACTTTTAGATTCGCATAATCTAACTCCATGACCTACGTGATCTGTGGCCCCACTGACATAGGATTATCCAATCCGACTCTGTAATCCTGCCGGTCTCACGGGAGGATAGAACTCAAATATAAGATTTGTACACGTCTACAGATGCAAGTGGCATGAAAAAATTTCACTGACCTTCAGAAAATGTGATTATGATGTTTTCGGGTGCATATCTGATAACATTCAAACAGTTTGTTTTTTTTGTTTATTCTAGAACAAGTAAAAGCGACGTAAAAAATAGTGAGGAATAAAATGGATTTTGATATTCCGTTATAATAAATTATCCAAACTAGGCAGAAAGAAATACCTATTTCTAATTCATCTAAGAGGTGATTTCTTTATTTTACCGGTTTGGGTAACCTGCAGAACAGCTGGAATGTGCCTGAAAAGGATAACATAGCAAGAAGAACCAAGCCATCGTGACCGAGAGATTGGACGTACTGGCTAGGTTCAAATCGCTGATCATGAGAGATGATACACTCTCTCCCAGACACTGTAACTAACGTCTATTCGGCATAGTTACAGCATAAACCCCCAAGAAAGCACAAATGCACCTGATCTGGCATTACTTATTCGCTCTCCCATATAGGTATGTTCGGTCATGACATGAGTGGACACCGGCTATAGAAAAAGAAGAAGAAGAATGTTATATAGGAATGAAGTGTCGCTGCTGATACTTGTGTTTGAACATAGATCGCCAGTGAGCAAACACAGGCAATTCCATTATTGAATTAAGTAGACCACGTGACCATAGTGGAAACGTATATATGGGAGTTATCGTGTGTCTAATTGAACGTATTTCTATTCTGTCCTCTATTACTATAAGGATAGCTATTTGTGTTCTATCCTCTATTACTATACGGATCGCTATTTCTATTCTATCCTCTATCCTCTATTACTACCCTATACGGATCGCTATTTCTATTCTTACCCTCTGTTACTATACGGATCGCTATTTCTATTCTATTCTATCTTACGGATTAATATAAATATCATCGCTATTTCTGTTCTATCCTCTATTACTAAACGGATCGCTATTTCTATTCTATCCTCTATTACTAAACGGATCGCTATTTCTATTCTATCCTCTATCCTCTATTACTATATGCATCGCTATTTCTGTTCTATCCTCTATTACTATTCTATCGGATCGCTATTTCTCGCTATTCTATCTATTTCTGTTCTATCCTCTATTACTAAACGGATCGCTATTTCTATTCTATCCTCTATTACTATACGGATCGCTATTTCTATTCTATCCTCTATTACTATATGCATCGCTATTTCTTCTTCTATCCTCTATTACTATACCTCATCGCTATTTCTATTCTATCCTCTATGCATTACTATACGGATCGCTATTTCTATTCTATCCTCTATTACTATACGGATCGCTATTTCTGTTCTAACGGATCCTCTATTACTATTAATATAAAGATCGCTATTTCTATTTTAAAAAACGATCGTTTTCTATCCCCTATTAGTATATTCGGATCGCTATTTCTGTTCTATCCGCTCTGTTCTATCCTACTAAACGGATCGCTATTTCGGATTTCGCTATTTCTATTTTATTTCTGTTCTATCCTCTATTACTATACGGATCGCTATTTCTATTCTATCCTCTATTACTATACGGATCGCTATTTCTGTTCTAACCTCTATTACTATATGGATTGCTATTTCTGTTCTATCCCCTATTAGTATACGGATCGCTATTTCTGTTCTATCCTCTATTACTATACGGATCGCTATTTCTATTCTTTCCTCTATTACTATTCAGGCTGCTATTCTCCACTCTATTCTCTATAATATTTCTCTAGTGTATTCACTATTCGGTGTTTACATTTCAAGCGAGTATTATCGAGAACGTATTATTAGTGCGAGTGATATTTGAAGGTACCTGCCACTAGTATTGTTCAGCCTCGTTACTATAGTTTTATCTGTGATTACAAAGTCTCTACTACAACGAGCTTCACAAAAGTGACAACGAGTATTCGTTGGCGTAACAAAAGTGGCAACGAGTGTTCGCTGACATCACAAAAAAAAAAGAA
Organism: Acanthosepion pharaonis; assembly: GCA_903632075.3. NCBI lineage: Eukaryota > Metazoa > Mollusca > Cephalopoda > Sepiida > Sepiidae > Acanthosepion > Acanthosepion pharaonis. Next base: position 2,255,626 of record CAHIKZ030004414.1, on the reverse strand, counting down.
AAATATGAGGAAGAGGAGGAAAAGGACGAAGAGAAACTGATCTGTTTGATTTTAAAATGTAGTTAAGGTATGCACTATATGTGTGTGCTTTTTATGTGTGTGTATATATGTGTACGTGTGTGTGCGTGCGCGTGTATATATGTCTCCGTGTTTGTGGTGGGTGAGTCCAAGGATCAATATCCTCCTTAATGTTCACATAGTATTAAGAATCATTCAATTGTCATATGTAATATGCGATTGTGCAATTATGTCTCTTTCGATTTATGAGGGACTAGGCAGAAAAATTTCCCACAGTGGGATGACATTTCTTTCTAAGGTAGACTGGATGCCAGTCAAGGCTATGGGACCAAGTCTGGCCTGTTATTCAATACTTAGCGGGGAGCAGAGATAAAAGATATGGTTTTATACGTTTCCCAAGAATACTTGCGAGTAAGTGAATCTAACGGACCCAACTGGATTCGAACTCAGCTCCCGGATGTCTCATGCCACGCCAATAATCATTACATTACAATTACTCCTTTATTTATTTATATATATATATATATATATATATATATATATATATATATATATATATATATATATATATATATATATATATATACATATGACGCCCGAGAAAATTA
>CAHIKZ030004414.1:2207500-2252500 GCA_903632075.3 Acanthosepion pharaonis | reverse complement strand
AATATAACTCTGTATTTGAACAGGTCAAAATTAAATTAATTAGAAATTATCCAGCCTTGATTCTGTTCCGAAAAACAATAGTTTTTCGAAAGAAGCCGTCCGAATGGAACTTAATTGACTACGCAGGGAATGATTCACCCTATACGTGAAATGTACCTCGTCAGATCATTTATGTAGAAACCTGTTAAAAGTGTAGAAATGATCAATAGATTTAAGTTGTATAGTTAATATCTCAATTCTGTTCAAAAGTAGAATCACATTGACATCACCTCAGTTCTGTGAAACAATAGGATCACGCGAATATCAAATTCAAATTTCCACATTAGTATTTGTTGAACAATCAGTGAGGTTACTTGAGACGCAGCTCAAAAGCTTTGAAAAACTAGACGACCATATCCGTGTCGTATGCTCAAATAATGAAAGCTCAAATCCAGGAAAATGATTTACAATGTTTTCCTCCTAAAAATCAGTATTCAAAATTAGGAAATACTAACCAATAAAACTTCTAAATTTTATAAATCTGTCTTCTTTTAACTTCCTGTGATCCAGAATTTTCCTATGAATAGCTTACATAAATAAATTAGTTTTCAGTATAATTCGAGCGGCATGTGAATAATACTGATTTCTCAACTCCTCCAAAAAACGTATTGATTCGTTTTATTACTCAATTTAACCGTATTTTAAAAAACAGTTTCCACGTTTTATATAATATGAAACACAAAGCGTCGATAAACAAAACACAGCACATTTTAGTTGTCATTTGAGGAATTTGCACTCATATTTAGATGATTCCCTTTTCCTGATGATATATTACGCTTCGCACACATAATAGAACGTATATGTTGGCTTTTTGTTTAGTTTTTTTTTCTTTTTGTTGTACAAAATAATTTTCTTTCTGCTTAAAAGAAAAGTACAATTATTTTAAACTCAGTAATAGAACTATTCATATTTGTAGAGCTGTGTGGAATTATTATTTCTTTACTTCGCTTTTTAAACATTTTACTCCGACAAAAAGCTTCAGAATTACTTAAGAATTCGCATTTCAAGACATACCAAGAATCTACAGACCTTTATGAACATTATTATTACAAATAAATAAGATATAAAATAATAATAATAATAATAATAATGGCTATCATAAATGATATAAACTAAAACAAATAACATTAAAATTTTGTTTAAAATAAATTGAATAAAAAACGTTCTCCCAGAATACAACAGAAAATGTTCCTCCCGGAAAACAGTGTTCCGGCCAAAAGACGTTGAATACGTTCTATTCGACACTCATCGTCGGAAGGTCAACACGTTTAACCACTCTCTTTAGGGCATTGCTTGTTATATTAGGAAGTTTATCACATGCACACTTAAAACACTGTAATGAAAATACACACACACACACACACACACACACACACCAGTAAAGAAAAATAAATAAATTGTATTATTTTACATTATTTACATTATTCGTACTATTGTCCTCATCTTTATCGCCATATTTATTACAACGTTTCAGCAGTTGTACGCTCCGGCCTTCTTAAGGTGGTTGGAATGTCGAACTGAACCCTTTATTTCGCTCACTGGGGTAGACTGTTCTAGTTCCACCTGCCATGTTTAATGGATATCATTTGTCAGTCATCTTCTGTTAATTCCCCTCTGAACGTTCTGCACTGCCTTAACCGAGTATTGAACTCACACTCTTTGGGTCCTGTCATTGGATCGAGCTAACGCAAAAATTGATGTATCCATATGTGGCTGGAGCTCTGCCGGCAGAAATTGCAAAAGAGCTCGAAGATCTACTAGCAAGTTTTCCTGCAGTTAAACCTTTCGAGTGCTTAAATGAGTATATTCTTCGAATGGTCGGTAAATCAGAAAAAGCCAAAATAAAACAGCTCTTCACCAGCACGTTCCTAAAAGACCGAATACCATCCCAGTTACTTTGATACATAAAAAAATCTCCCAGATTATAAACACATACACGAGGGTATCATGTGTCAATTATGATTTTTTTAAAAAACTAGATATACTGTGTGTTTTTAATCGAATTCGCTCCAATCAAGGCAGTAAAACCACTGAGACAGAAGGGGCGTGGAAGTGATAGAAAGAGAAACATTTGTTACATAGAGCTCTCATTCCGGGAGCACCTGGTCAACGGTGCCAATTCGATAATAATTTTGCATTCTCTCTCTCGTCTACTCCCGGCTGGGGATCGCTAAATGTTTTTTGGGTCTCGAGATGAAAGATTTCAACACAGAGAATTGTAATTTAACTATTTTATTAATGTTGGCATGTACTATTTATCCAGTGGTGGTCCTTCCCCATCACTGGGGAGCCATTTTAGTCACGAAAGAGAACACGTCTATATTGCTTAACGCTTAAGTCTCGTCTCGCTGAAAAGATTTTCTCTACCTACCATCCAACACTAGCTCAGCCAATCAAAGTCAACTTCCTTATTATGTCTTACATTTGACCTCGAAGTTCAACCTCCGGAAGTCGGCACTCTGCTACATTTTTTTCTAAAAATAATAGTCTTCTAAACTATTATTTAACAGTATCACCATTAACGTTATGTTGAATATTACCAACACCAAGCAACCAATATTACCATTACGACTACGGCTAATATTAACATCACCGAAACGGATAATATTAAAATTGTCGATCCGTTACAGTGAAGAGATGGTTGATTGACAAGGAGTTGATATTTGGAATCATGAAAAATTTTGTAAAGCTTTGCAACATTTACATCACCATTATCATGACTGCAATATTACTGTTGTTGCATAACTCCTTCATGCCAAGAGGTCCTGGTCAACGGCGCTAATTTGATAATAATGTTGCTGGGGATCGCTAAATGGTTTGGATCCTTAGATAAAAGATTTCAACTCAGATAATTTAAACTTAGCTATTTTATTAATATCGACATGTACTAACAATGCAGTGGGTGCTGTGATCCCTCACTGGGGAGCCGTTTCGTACACGAAAGAGAACACGTCTACATTTCTTGACGATTAACTCACAACTCGCTGAAAAACCCTTTCTCTATCTATCATTCCCACGAAGGCCGAGCTAGGCCAATCAAAATCGACGTTTTTTATTATGGTTTGTATCTGATCCTATGGTCAACCTTCGGAGCATGGATACGCTTCCAGCTAAAAATAATAGTCTGCTAAACTATTATTTAACAAATTGCAGAGGAGCGAGAACAAAAAATGAGTAATATGGAGGACAGTAAATACCAGTTGACATTGCATTTAGTTTTTTGCTGATTGAAATTTGGAATGGAAAACATGGAACCGGAGTGGTGGCTTATAAGTGAGAAAATGTTAATATAGAATTTTCGATTACATCTAAACAACTGAAATGTAAATCTGTGATACCTCATCGCCAGTCTAGTACTGGCTTTAAAATTCAAACGGTCTAGGTACCATAGCGAAGATCTCTCGACATTCACCACAAAATTACATTAGAATCCCTCATATCCGGAATACCTATTATCTGGAATCCCTCATATTCGGAATCTTGTATATCAGGATATGATTTTCATGTGTATATTTGAACTATTTTGTTGAGATGTAACTGATTTAAACTTTGTTTTTCAGGAAATTTAAAGATAAATGCTTATGCTTCTTTCACCCTAATGGCTTGTATTGGTGCAAAAGATGATGAGGATAAAAGGAAAGGATGACAACTTTGGAGTTATCGCAAAAAGTGGAAATCTTAGACAGACTAGACGCTGTTGAAAGTTCATTGTAACTAATGTCTGAGTTCAGCATAGGAAAGTCAACATTGTATGATAGAGAATATTCCAAAGAAAATATTCTCAAGTGTTCACACTGTCACAATGAACAAAGAATTAAAAAAAAATAATTGTTAGGAAACCTGGGCTGAAATCGAAAAAGCTATTGAAAAGGTTGTCAGTGTTATGGAAAGAAAGCCAGCATTCAGCTATAGTAATGCAATAACGTAGGCAGAGTTAAAACGTGTATTTCGTTTAAAAAAATTTAAGGACAAAAGCAAAACGAAATTCGGAAAATTTAAGAATGATATTAGAAGAGAAAGAATCATCATGCAACAACGATTAAAAATCCCCGTTACATTATTTGTTTTGCATACGTGGCATACTTAATTTAATAAATTTTCATTAAAATTACATAATTTATTTCTTTTTCCTTAAAATCAATTCCGTTATATTTCACTCACCATTAGCTGATTTTGTTTACTATAAAACATTGAAAATAATTGTTAAACGTGATTTTCAGTTATTTTATTTTAATCTAAATATAATCCTTCATATCCGGATTTTGTAACAATTCCTCATATCCCGAAGGCCTTCTTAGTCCGGTTGTCAGGGACTCTACGGTATTTATAGAAGCCGCGTAGATGTTTTGAAATCTATCAAGACAGATCAATGTGGATCGGGTAACTCCAGTCCAGATGTGGCAACTGCACTCCATTTTTGGTCTAATCTTACTCTTGTAAAGGCGTCAGATACTTACAAGGAATTACTTACAAGGAATAAAACAAGGTATAAGGAACCAACCAATTTTCAAGCATCCCTGGAAATAGATGGGATATATGTGGCGAGTTTGAATCCCAATGGACGTTCAAGACAAGCTTTCTTGAAAGAACACATATTCGTTCTGATTCGGGGTTTATTCGGTGGTGATGGAACGTTACTTGTTTGGCTTTGGTCGAAAGGGATTTTACACATCAGTTCTTGCTCCACTTAGCCACCTGGGTTAGATCCAAGGAAAGATGACCTACTAAGTTCTGGACCTTCATAGTTTAATACTGGAAAAGGGTTTCTATCTAGGACAAGATTTTTTTTCATCACCTCCTTATACGTTAAATTGTGTACGTGCGCATGTGTGTGTATTTTTTACATTTATATATTAACGAGCAGTTACTTAACCCACATAGTATAAGTGTCAACACATACACACGCATGTACGCAAACAAACGCACCATTTTATGCGAGTGTGAAACTAACCAACAACACGTAAAAGTGCAAAGTAATTTATGCTGTTTTGTTTTTTTTTAAATTTGTCTTTTTATTTTAGCTTCGTTTTAAAGAATAATATTTCTCAGGGTACGCTTTGAAAATCACTGATACTTTGAGGTTGACTTGTCCTTGCTAACGCAATATATAATTAGGATAAAGCCTCGTGAAACCTATTTATTATACGTTATGTGTGTGTATAGTAACGAATGAATTTAAACCCGGCAGCAAACGCTCAATAAAACCAGCATTAGGATGAACGCTGTCGACCTGTAAATAAATACGCATCCAGATAGAAGTATAGTAACACTTTTGCTTAGATATTTGGATACAAAAATTTATTGGCAGAGCTATTTAATTTGTTAAATAAATTTGTTCGTTTGTGTTTGTTGTTGTTGTTCGTTTTAATACTTATCATTTTTTCATAGTTCTGATGAATCATTCAACAATATATTTTCCTTCATTGTTTACGACCTCCTGCCAACGATCCATTACATGATGAATGCCTCGACGATAGAAATTACTAGATTTTGACTCGAAAATTTCAGCAAGCAAACTTTTTAATTTCTACAACGTTGTTGAATGAAACACCCCTCAAATTGTTAGCAGGCGATCGAAAAGGGTGGTAACCTGAAGGGGCTTAACCAAGAGAATATGGTTGGTGTTGCAGAACCTCCCAACCTGAGCTCTTTAATTGTATGTTTCGTTATGTTAACGACGTGGGGTGAATATTCTCATATTGAATAATGACAAGCTATCGCCGGTCTGGTCTTTTCAGCTGAGATGCATCTTTGAGTCTGTTCATTTGTTGAACATACATCTTAGCATTGATCGGTTGGTTGTTTTGAAGCATTTCACAGTACAAATGTCTCGAGCAGTTTTCGCAGATTTGAGAGCTTGATTAAAAGCCAAAAGAAGTCACAGACGCTCATCCTTGCCTACTTGGCCTTCCATCTCAAAGGAGTTGTTTAATCTTAAAACTACTCTCAATAAAATTAGACAACAGTTTCTCAGGATGATTTTTTTTAATCATTTCGTCCCATGCAAGGCATTAAAGCCACTAAGACGCAAGGAGGGGTCTATTGGGTTTATAGAATACGAGAAAAATACACTGTTAAGGAGGGAGAACAATAAAATTACAAAATTACGAAGACAGAAGATAACAATTGACATTGCACTTAAATTCTTTGAAATTCACAGTTGACTGGGAAACAAGAGGCCGGAAGTGCTTACCACAAGCGAGAAGTGCGATAGGAAAAACTGTTAATATAGAATATACTGTTACAGCCAGCCATTTCAAATGTAAAATGATGAGACCTTACCGCCAATCTAGTACCGCACTATAATTCATAAAGTTTAGATACCATAGAAGAACTTTCATCAGAGTTATAAGAAATAAAAATTCCACAAAAGATTATTCTTCAAAATCATTCGCTAAACACCACAAAAAGACGAACGAATATATTTAATAAACTATTTAAAAAATAGATCTTCTTAGATGCTTAAAACAAGATTGGGCTAATAACTGCGGGACCAGATTACTTCTTTACATGCAATAAACAAATTTTCCCTCTGAAAGTTCTCCACTGCCTTAACTGGGTATTGAACTCACACATTTTGGGTCCTGTCACTGGATATAACTGACGCCTTTATCCACTGTGCCATGTGTCCTTAAGAGAGGAATTGACAGAAGATAACTGACAACTTACATCCATTAAACATGGCACGTGGAACTAGAACAGTCTACACCAGTGAGCGAAATAAAGGGTTCAGTTCGACATTCCAACCCCCTGAAGAAGGCCGGAGCGTACAACGGCCGAAACGTTGTAATAAATATGGCGACAAAGATGAGGACAGTAGTCCGAATAATGTAAATAATGTACATAATACTTCATCTCAGAAATAAAGACCGGTAAATGGAGGTGTTAAGAATTCTATATCATGAGGATATGTGGGATCAATAAGAGTTGATTGAAGAGAGTAATATTGTAATGACTGGGTAAGCTTCCGCTTATGAGTCTGTATCACAAACCTTCAAATCACAAACCTTCAGCTCTTGAGAAGAAGACGTCCGAATGGGACTTCTTTCCTATTAATGTGATAAAAATAGAATGAAGATGGTTCGCTCCCACGCCTATATATGCAATGGCGGGTGTTAGCTTTAAGTTTTGAACTAGTAGCTCAACAGAACATTTTTAATGGAAATACAAATGGAATAGTGATAGGCTAACGACGTTTCGTCTGGGTGGAAATTGTCTGTTGGATAGGAAACAATTCGTCACCTACAAAGATGGCGTAAATGCTTTTTAGACTCCCCGGTTCAGATATGGCAACATCATGGGAGGTTATATCTGACACAAAATTGAGCATGGCAGTAGGGATCAGACAATTTTTGACACTGTACGATAACATTGACTCACCTTTTGACATAAATAGAAATCATAAATATTTATAATGAAATGACTGCAATCTAATAATTATTTTTTAACCAATGACCTATCGATATCATCACGCAAACATCAATCTTGACTATTAGTACAAACTAATGCTGTAATCAAAAAGCAATATCCACTAGAGGATTTCAGCTTATAGTTAGTAAAACTTCTGAACTGGGAAAGGGATTTTATAACTACAAACTATATATGAATATAAAAAGAATCTAGTAAAAATACAAAAATGTGTCTTCTCACAAGGTACAAACGTGACAGCTAGTTGATCCCGAGAGAACTAGAAGTCCTACCAGGATTCATTATTGGCGTACACAATTTTAAAAACATGAAACATGCTAATAACATTGTGCTGATAGCAGAAACAGAATGGAAGCTACAGAAACTTATAAAGAACACAGGAAAGAAAACTTATTAAAAAAATCTGCAAGGAGACAAAGTATATGGTTTTCAGCAAGAGGAAAGGTGCAAAATACAAACTACGAACTGAAGATGCCATAATCAACCAGCTACTCATATTTAAATATCTAGGAAGTGTTTTAATACACGGTGGAAATTATGACACCGAAATCCGAAGACTATTTGGAATAGTTAAATATTTAAAGTATTTAAAGTTAAACAAAGTATTAATAAACGGGAAAATTTCCATAGAAAGTCAAACGGTATGCTAAACTGCAATGTAATATTAGGCCTCCTATATGAGAGTGAATGCTTCAGAATCTTCTTCAAATGAATAAATTGGGAGCAACAGAAATGCTGTTCTACAGAAGGATGCTGAGAATACCATGGACAGAACGTGTGAAGTTTTAGGGAAAATGGAAACAAAAATGACATTTGTACTTTGTATTAGAAAGAGACAGTTGAAATTTCTCAGGCATTAGCTGTGAAGAGAAGGCTTCACAGGACAAGAAGGATAAAGAAAAGTAGCGAATAATCTAGGCATTGAAAGGGAAAGATGGCGAAAAGACAAACATTACTAATAGCTACAAATAATATGAATTTGCATAGACATATAATCGCGCATGCTCTGAAAAGACAAGAAAATAGATTGATTCAATAATTCGTTTTCTACGATATATCAACCCTTTTGCTGATTATTTAAAGCCAGAATATAGATTTATATTGTACGAATGTTTTGGAGATAATAATGGCTTAGTAGTATAAGTATCATTAATTAACCTATAGCTGCAGGGGGGGAATAAGTGGATTCATTGCTTTTGCAAAGGTATTGGCGCGTAAGAGAATATAACAAACCCAACGGGTATTGACACTCGGCTCGCCGATTAACTATTCCAAGCCTTGATCCATTAGACCGACCGCAGCATCCTAGCTTACAGCGCCTGGCATACTCAAGCGGTCACCCATCTAGCTATTGACCAGGCTCGACGTTGCTTAACTTCGGTGATCGTAAAGGAACCGACGTTTCAAGGTGATGTAGCTGGAATAAGAAGAACAAAGAGAAAAATATAATCCCAATACAGAGATGTGCTCAGAACAGAAATACAATATCAATCTGGCAATATTTGCCAATAACAAAATGTTTAGAGAAAATAGCTGTATAAGCAAATGGCATTAAAATATTAAGCACTCATATTTGCAAAAAAAAAAAAAGAAGAAAATTGTTAAAACGAAGAATATGAATAAGCAGGTGCAAATGTTAAGAAAAAACTCACAATAAAACATTTTATATTTAGCAAAAAGTTTGCTGTTCAAACAACGAAACCAATCATGAAAAGTATGTTATATTATCCACAAAAGTTTACATCATAAACTTCTAAAAACGATCAGATGATAGAATGTTGTTAAATGAAGTTGCCATCAGGAAAAAGGAAAACAAAAGCCACAAAAAAATTTAAATTCATAGATACAAAGTAGAGGTGGGATAGACTTGACCATGAAAAGTTGAAATAAAGAAAGAACACTAACACAATTTTTTTTAATGTAAATTGCGCGGACGTAGTAGTAAATTATAACATATTTTGAAACTTTACGGCAGCGAATGCCGGACGACTTTCCTCAAGGATGAAGAAAAGACTCGAGGCGATGGAGATGTGGTTCTGCAGAAGGGTGTTGAGGATTTCGTGGATCGAGTGTGTGAGCAACGATGAGGTCTTGGAGAGGATGCAGACAAGGAGGAGGCTCATGCTTAACATCAGGTATTGGCAGCTGAAGTTTCTGGGACACATAATGAGGAAGGAGGTCCATGAGGGTCGAATAGAGGGGAAGAGAGACAAGAGAAAGCAACGCGTGACATTCCTGGCGGGCTTTAAGGTGGATGACAGAACGTGGTCTGGGAGACATAGCAGAGGGCAGGAACTTGTTGAGAGTATCAAAGGATAGAGGGAGGTGGAGAGCCATGATCGTCTACCCCGTGAATTGACATGGCACATAAAAAAAAGAAGTCCTAGGCTAGCGAAGCTTCGTCTGCTCGATATTTACAGTTCTCTCTACTGCAAGAGGACAGAATGGATGGGTGTTAGCAAAAGGGAGAGTCCAAAATGCAAATTACAAATCGGAGATATCAAAATCAACCAACTCCAGCATTTTAAATAACCGAAAAGAGCGACACTGAAATCCGAAATCGCATCGGGATAGCGAAAGATGCTTTCGAAAAGCTAAGCAGAGTATCAAAAAACTGAAAAAAAAATTCGTTAGAAAAAAATAAATAAAAATACTGAAATGCTATCTGATATCTAGCCTCCTATATGAAAGCAAATGCTAGAACATCCTCAAAGATGAAGAAGAGACTTGAAGCAATGTGGTTTCACAGAAGGATGCTGAGGATACCATGGACCGAAATACGAGGAACAACAAAGTCTTAGAGAATATAGATACTAAAATAAAACTCATCCTTATCATCACGAAGAGACAGTTGAAATTTCTAGGGTACATAATGAGGAAAGAGGGCTTGGAAAATCTAATACTCAGACGATAGATCGTAGACAAGAAGGACAGAAGAAAACAACGTATAACATACTTAGTAAGCTTGAGTGAATGGTGCTGGAACAGGATTTAAGAAATATAGCAAAAAGACAACAATTATTAAGAGCTACTAAGGTCAGGAAATTGTGGAGAGCCATGATCACCTACGTCGTGAAGGCACACGGCACTTAGAGAAGAATACGATATATTTAATGTCTAGTCCAGTAAAAACATTTTAGAGAGCTATTCTGTCGGTTGAAGGATAGAAATATTCATTTATTCGCAGTTTTCAGGAACAACAATGATTTACAAATTTTATAACTTGACACAAACATTTATTCATAAGATAATTCATATTTTGCTTCTGACGAGACGTTGGGATTATCATTAGCAGAACTACACTCTCTCTGAAGTTATTAAACAAATCATATAAACTATAATAATTCAAATTTTGTTTGAAAAAATTGTCAAGTTTTAAACAATTTAAATGTTAAAATTAAAACCTGAGATAAAATTTTAGGTAGTATCAATATGTTTTACTGAAGTTTGTTTAAAAAAAACTGCCGTCTGATTTTATTAGTCAAAAAAAATCATCACATATTAATTCTATAAAAAAAGGTAATAAAATCCTCAAAAACTGATCTATAATAGAACAAATAACAAACACTTCTGATAAAACTTGGAATCCTTTGCATTTTAATATAGCGACCATTCTTCTCAATAACAATCTGTAATCTATTATCCATTCATTTTCTTTTTCTTTTTTTTTTTTACTTCAGCAGGTTCAATTTTCGACATGGTAGTTTTAATTGCTCTTCATAGGTCTGTTTTGCTCTTATATTGTTTACTACATTCATATAATTTCATCGTCACTATTGACCATAGATTTTCGATCGGATTCAGATCAGAACTTGATGGTAGACATTTCATTATCTTATCTCCTGTAAATCTTTTATGCTCAAAGAATTCACGGATAAGCTTAGTGACATGAGAAGGAGCATTGTCGTGCACAAATACCTATTTCATTCTGAAGCTGCTAGATTGAGACTTTTACCATGCAAAGAAAATCTTGTTCATAAAATCATAACAGAACTATCCAGTTTAACTACTTCCTCGACTATGAATGGTACAATAATTCCAGCCCATATCATAACACTACCGCTTCATTGTTGGCTTCTTTTAGTCACAGGCGAGTCTGAATTTGATAAAATCCATCCTTTGGTTGATCCATCTGATCGAGTTTCGTCTGTGAAAATTACTTTAGACAAACCAATTTTTATGTATTTCTTGGCTCAGTTTTGAAATTTTAAAATAATTGCTTTAGTGGGAGGGCGTTGCCCGGGAAATATTTTTGCAGATCCTTAATTCACCTTTTGCCTTTCTTGACTCCCCCAATTCCAGGCTTTTCAAAGATATGGTCAAATGTGGTTGTTTACGTTCATCTCTAAGAAGCAAGTTCCCAAAACCTATCCGTTTGCATCTCAACTGGAGAATAGGAATGGATGTGTGTGGTTCGCTACCAATTTTGTGTCACGACGTGTTTTATCCATGAAGGTTAGGACAGGTTGAACCCCTCGTGTAGCCCAGCTTAACACCCTCCATGGAAATAGCAATAGAGCAGCCTGTGAGAAAGGAGATGTAGAGGACGCTTTTGAACTCTATTGCGAATGAAGAGTGAAGCCTGAGCGTCTCCCGGTCATATATAGCGGCAAATAATGCAGATGATAGCAGAATGATTGAGGACCAGGCTGGGGCAGTACAGAGAACCGACTATTCTCCCTAAATCTTTATCAATGCCTCGTATGTTCTTGAGATCTGGGTGGAGATTAAATCCCAATAGGCGCCTATGGGAACATCCATTCGTCACGTATGATAAATGATCTGGGTTTGATCGGCGATAGTAGAAGTTCACTAGTTTGATCTTTGAAGAACTAAATGTGACCAGCCAGTTTTTTGCCACTGAGCTGTAAGAGCTCGTTCAGAGGAGAGATCTGCTGCTAAACTCTGGTCATAGAGAGTTTTGGAGGTGCAACCATATACCTTTGGATCATCTACATAGATATTCCCAAATGATCGAACATTGATCAGGCAGATCTATTACGCATGTCGATGGGGAAGAGGGTTGGACCGAGAAGCGAACCTTGGTCGATGCCTGCGTTTATCGCCTGGAACTCGGAGGACTCGCCATTAACAACTACCTTCAGGGACCTACCCGATAGGAAGTACTGAGAATATTCTTCGGTTGACTCCATTGCTAGAGAGTTCTGAAGTCACTAAAGAGATACCAGCAATCCATAGCAAGATGAGTAATAGTAATACAATTTTAAAAATATGGCGGTCATCGTAGTATCGATGGACTACCATCTTAGTTATGTCTGTCCAATAGAAAAATTATGTAATGAGATATTATATGGATGGCAAATATAATACGAAATAAATAATTGTATACATAACATAAAGTTTTCCGTTTTTCTAGGTGGATCCATAACGTAGCTTGTGTTTTACTTTTGTTTTTTTTAAGTCATGAAAATATGATAAACGTTTCCTGTGGGAAACTTTGGTAGATAAGATAGAGATTTACATTTCAAATTTTAATTTACACATTTCCGTTTTACTTGGATATCAGCAAACAGATTAAAAATGTTAATTCTGAAAACAAAAAATGTTCTTTCGACAAATATATTTCATTTAAAGTATGCATGATGCATAAAAATATGTATTTAATCTAAATGTTTTTTTAGTTTTTTTTTTTTTGTTTTTGTTTTTTGTTTTTGTTTTTTGGGGTTTTTTTGCTTTTTGACAATATAAAACGCAACCTTAGGTTTGGGAAAAGTTACAATCGTTTTTGAAAGATATTCAGTGAATGAAAATTCAGACTGATGCTTGAAAATTAGTATCTTGTTTTTGTAAATGAAAAAATGACCTCTTAATATCTTCTTTGTACCTTGTGTCTTCAGAACTGAGAGTGTTTATGGCTCTCCACAACAATCTACCACGCGTGGTCCTTAGCAGCGTTTCTTCCTTTGCCAATCTCAGATTCGGCTATCCATTCAGATGCTCGTCATGTAGGTGACCCGTTACCTTACTCTATCTATTTTGTCATGCGAGTGTTATATTTTCCAAACCTTCCTTCCTCATTATGCGTTCAAGATATTTCTACTGGTTTTCCTGGCTCTAATTTTGAAGTTCTCTGGTTAAAAATCTTAAATATTGGTTTCATTGATTGTAACTACAAAACTCATTTCCGTGCAATCTGTAGAATTCGTTGACTGATGTGATTGCAGGAACCAACATTGAAATTTACACAACAAAATTACTTCGAGGGAAGGCTCCCATCGCCATCAGTACCTAGCGAGTCCACTCATTCTATCATATATACACCTTCGTGCAAATTAATTGAAATACCCGCTTTAGTTTCTTTTCTTTCACCATACGCTCACTTTTAGACACACTGGAGTGACGCGTATTCTTTATTAGCGGTCAGTTTTAGACCCACTGGAGTGACGGGTGGTCCTTAGCAGCGTTTCCCCCTTTTGCCAATCTCAGGTTCCGCTATCCATTCACATAAGCTCGTCATGTAGGTGACCCGTTGCCTTACTCCATCTCTTTTGTCCTGTGAGGGTTACATTTTCCATGCCTTCCTTCCTTATTATGTGTTCGAGTTATTTCTACTGTCACTTTCTTATGTGTTCTTTTTCTTATCATTTTCTTTATGATTTCATCATTGCTTATTTGTTTCGTTCATGGAATTCTCACTGTCCTTCTGTAGAACATTATTTCTTTGGCCTCGCTTAAGATTTCCTCGTTGAATTTTACACAACATATGCCTTCGAGGGGTGGCCCCGATCGTTGTCATTACCCAGTGAGTCCACTCATTCCATCATATATACACCCTCGTGCAAATTAATTTAAACAACCACTTTAGTTTCCTTTCTTTCGACATACGGTCAGTTTTAGACCCACTGAGTGACATGGTGTAATCCATTTCTATTTTTCCTCAGTTTAGGCGTGCAGAAATATGAGTCTATTCCCGGTGTGTAGGTTGAAGTTTGTTTTTAACCTTAAAAATATTGCGTCATCCGTAGTTGCATCAGATTTTATTACACCCAAACGCTATTGTCTCGACTGTTGATTAGTTGTCCTACGGCCATTGTCTGCTATAGAGTTTGCTCCAAGTAAGGTTACGAAAATTGTAACGCTGCACGAACACATTGGCAAGCCTTACCAGTGAGCAAGGAAATACTATAGACTGGACCGGAATCTCCCCTTATTTAAATCCAAACTGTCATCAGTGTGCAAGGAACCACTCTGCGGAATGGACATACGAAGTCCTAACATGTGCACTGGGTCAACTTTGATTGAAAAAATGAGAAAATATAAATAATAACGGAAATATTATTTTGTTTCAATTAATTTGCACAAAGTGTGTAAAACCAGTCTAACATCTTCTGTAAGCTTTTACAAAGTGTTTTTGCTTTTTTGTATGAGTGCTATCAAACTGTATCCTTCTTTCCTTGTTTAGATATGCCTTTAGATTGTAATCTCTCACGTAACGTAACTAATAATGACATAGATAAGCAAAAAGTTTAGATTTTATCGAATATGTATTTATGACATTTTGAACTGAACAAATAAAATATATTCCACGACTAAACGAAAAGAGTCAAAATTGCGAACTGACCTGAAAAAAAAATGTTAACATGACATGTGAAGACGCGATACTTAAAAATAGACGATAATGAAATAGCGCAAGATAATGAACAGTAATGCATGTAGTCATATTATGAAAACTCTTTCATAAAGGCTTAAGTAATACCGAAACATTCAAGAATTTATATTTAAATTTTCACTGAGAACATGGAAAATAATCCAATATATTCCAAAATAAACAACATATCTTAAGAAAGAAACAGCAAGTGATATATATATATATATATATATATATATATATATATATATATATATATATATATATATATATATAATGAAATGAAGTCCGATAATTAATTAATATATTTCTGCTTATACGTTATTTTATATATACTGTTTATTTAAGTAAATTGTTTGTTTTAATTAAACAGTATTAATTATATTTACAATCTATAATTTTTTATCCATTGACCATTTCTGCTCACGAAACATATCTTAACGTAAACAATGACAACATATAATGAAATGGATTCAGTCCGATAATTATTTAATATATTTTCTACTGATAGCTTATTTTTATAGATAAAATTTATTTAGTTGACTCTAAAGGTGTGATCAGATCATTAAATACGAGCAAATAAATGTTGCTGGCAAAATCACACAAAATCTCTTGCCATCGATTGATCCAACTGCCCATCAATTTCTCTGTATATAATTTTATTGAAACCCAATTCAACATGTATATGGACACATAATGTGAATTCAACAATGCTGGCTTCAGGACTGTTAGATTGATTGATCTGTTTTTTACAGTCAGTCAATCTTCTTCAGGTTGTTTCAAACCAGAACATTTTTAATTGCAAGGCTTTTGGGGACGATAATACTACTTTACTGTCAAAATCCCACTAATTAACCCATAACTTGGGGAGAGAAGAAGGGTATTCATATCCCCCTCACCGTTTGCACATATGTGTGAATATAACGAACCTAACCTGAACCTAAACTTCAGAATTCTGATCACAAATTCCGAGCCATTATACCACCCACGCTTACAGCACTTGGTATTCCCAAGAAGTGATCCATCCAGGTACTGACCAGGCTTGACGTTGCTTAACTTCGGTGATCGTTCAAGAACCGTTGTTTCAACGTAATGTGACCATAAGCTAATAGTGTTAATAATAATCAATTGTAGTAGTATTAGTAGAAGTCTTCCTGATATATGGTATTAATAGTATTCAGAGTCAGCCCAGATCATTTGTCTCATAAGAAATATCCTAGATCTGTCATAAGTGTTTTTTTCTATGTCTGCTTTTCGCCTTAATAAATTTTATTTATAAAGATGTAAGTTTGTTTCCATGTTTTTAGATAATAATATTTTACTGTTGCAACTCTTACTAATTAACCCATAGCTGGTGGGAGATGAGAAGGATGCGTACCTTTCTCAGGGCTATTTGCACGTAAATGAAAATACGAATCCAGCAGGAATTGAAACTCTACTCTCAGAGTAGCAATTCCGAGCCATTTTTAGTTACATCAAGCGCAAATCGAAGCTTACAGCACCTGGTATTCCCAAGTAGTCATCCATCTAGATAGACCAAGCTCGACGTTGCTTAACTTCGGTGATCGTCCGAGAACCAATGTTTCTACGTGATATGGCGGTAGGCGGATGGCTTCGGGAATGTTAGGGGAAGATAAACAACTTCGATAAAGACCATCGGTGCAAAGAATAATTAAGTAGAATAAACTGCCCGTGTCAAAGGCGCACATAAACTTGTCAGAACGAAACGGAGAGTTCTACGTAAAGTTGCCAATTGAAAATAAAACTTTGATAGAAATTATCATATACATTCAATTACTGGTTGTAGCGACTCTGTCAGTTGATGGTGCACAGTAACCAACAAACAAAGAATAGTCCGTACAGGAACATTATCATTAAGAATTACAAATGGGGCCTTAGAGAACGAACAGGTCCGACAACCTCGTAAATTTCAACTTGAAGATGTTTATCCTTGAACAACGGTTTTTTTTTAATTAGACTCAATATATTTACTACACACCCACGCTCCACACACAAACACACACATACACTCACGACACACACACACACACACACACATATATATATATATATACAGAGAGAGAGAGAGAGAGGTAGAGAGAGGGATTAAGTGGTGCACTATAATTAATATTATAAAGCAGTCATATAAAGAGTAAATCAGTAAAGTTGATGTATTTAATGGCGAATTCACTACGCTAAGAGATTTAATAAAGCATTAACATACAAACAACTAGCTGAATAACGCAATCCTTTTTTTTTTGAATTATATATATATATATATAAAATTAAGTAATTCATCGGGTCTAGAAAAACCTCAACAGAATGCACTGGACGGGCGTTTCGTCTTACATTTGGGACTCATCAGCAGTGTGCATCCGCTACTGAGGTATTGAAACCCAGACAGTTACGTTATCAGGCAAACGTCGTTTCAACTGTTCCAACGAGCCTCGGTGACGAAGTGATAGCGAATGATGTGTCCCAAATAAAGAACGAAGCAACCGTCCGGTGCCTTATACATTCTGTTGAGGTTTCTTCTACACTCGATGAATTACTTAATTATAATTATCTCAAATCCTCCTAATTTCCATCATATATATATATATATATATATATATATATATATATGTCAGCAGCTCTTAAAAACCGTCTGCCATGTAAGCAACACTATACTATGTGTCAGAGCTTTTCTAAACAAAGAATAACCTTTCCGGTGTATAAAGTCCGACTACTACTGTCATATATTTGTATGTGTGTGCACACGTGCACACATATAATATATATATATATATATATATATATATATATATATATATATATATATATATATATATATATATATATATATATATATATATAGTATCTCCCGTCGAGATTCGACGTATGAGGGTCAAGCAGATCAGCCCGACACCGGCATAGTGGTGAAGGTTTCGTGCAGGACCATCCACACTTTTTTTTCCGCAGGTTTTGAATTCAGAGTTGTCCTTCTCCTAGACCAGTTGCCATCCAAGGCTATAGAACCCAGTCTGCCCTGCTATTTTACCCATAGCTGGAGGGAGAGGAAGAGGATTCATACCTTTCCCAAGGGTATTAGCACGTAAGTGAATGTAATGAATTCGACCGGAATTGGAACTCGGCTCTGCGATTCCTCAGTCCAAGCCGCTATCCATTACTCCACCGTGCCTCCTATATATATTATGTGCGTGTATATTATTATTAATTCCCCCTTATTTTAGTTTTTTCCGGACACCCCTTTTACATCCTCGGTCATGCACTTAATATTTGGGGACAATTTGTATTTTTTTTTATTTCTATTTGTCCTATGAAGTAATTTAACTTTTCTCTTTTTTTTCTTTTTAGTTTCGATTAATTGTTTTCATTTCTATAATATGTATCTCCACACACACACACACACAAACAAACGATTGACATTCTTGGATCGTCCCAGTTCGTTTCAAGGTTTGTTTTTTTTTTCCAAAAGTAATGCGTCAACTTACCGACAATTCAAAATAATTTATTTTGTTAGATAGTGACAAAGACAGTACCATTCGCTGCGACACTGGAATATTTACACCACCTCTTTACCTATATCGTCACAGATATTTAATCTCTATGTATTAATTTTTATATTAGTATGGAAGAGTGAAACTATTCAACATATTACTGCCTATAATATATTTCACTTCAATTTATCAGGGGGAAATTTTTCAAATTTATTTTGAGGAAACATTAGAAATTGGTACTCAATACTTTTTATCTTACACTGATATGTTTTATCAATATTCAAAAATAATTGCTTATCATCCATAGCAGTAGAAGAGATCCACATTTGTGAATAAATATGTAATGCATATAAAACGTAAATCATTTTCAACTAGATACGTCAATCTCTCGTGATTCCATTAACAACGTGTAGGATTTTATAAATGAAATTCGTCAACACTTTTATCCCCTCTAATGTTTGCATATATATATATATATATATATATATATATAAATATATATGTTTATTTTAAAACCTATACTCAACTGGTAAGGGGAAAAAAGGGATGGTACAATTTGAAAATATTAATATATCTAAATAAGCTGCTATCTGGGGAAAAAAAATTTTGAAAAAAAACAAAAGGTTAATATATCCGAGTAGATCAAAGAAATTGCCCAAAACCGAAAAAAAAAAAAACAATCGAGAAAAAAAAGAAAAATTGTAAAGTGCTCAAACACTAAGTAGAGCATAAAAATTCTAGTGAGCTAGAAACTACCTACCTAAATTGATCTTCAAGGCCAGCTGGCTCACTTCGCCCTGAAGATCCATTTAGGTGAAACCTAGGTAGGTATTTTCTGGCTCACTAGGATTTATATATATATATATATATATATATATATATATATATATATATATTCGACTCTCCCGTCGTATTCGACGTATGAGGGTGAAGAAGCTCAGTTCCTGACTTGATTATAGTAGTGAAGGTTTTGCGCAGAACCATTCAAACTTATTGAAGGGCCGAATACAGAGACCTAGCAAACAACCCTCCGCAGGATTTAAATTCAGAGTTTTCTTCTCTTAGATCATTTGCCACCCAAGGCTATAGAACCCCTTCTGCCCCGCTATTTACTGAAAGGAGAAGAGGATTCATACATTTCCCAAGGTTATTAGCACGTAAGTGAAGGTAACGGATTCGGCTGGAATTCGAACTAGGCTCTCTGATTCCTCAATTCGAGCTGCTATCCATTACTCCACCGTGCCTCCTTAAAATTATATATATATATATTAATCAATAAGGCGCAGGGGACTAATGAGTCTGAATGAATACAAAAAAAATTAAGGAGCGAGAAGAGAAATTGAACATAATTTCAGAGGACGGAAGAAGAGATAACAATTGACATTGAATTTCAATTTTTGAAGATCAAATTTAACTGGAAAACAAAAAGACAGGAGAGACTTCCACGGTGAGAAATGGAACAAAAGAAGCTGTTTGCATAGAATTTAAGCTTATATCCAGCCATTTCAACTGTAAAAGGATGAGAATATTTACCATGAAAGTAATTACAGAAAGGACATACGTAACCTTCATTACGGCGGTGCGAAAGTGAATGAAATAGTATTGGCAGATCAGGACCAATAATAAATTATTCTTTGTTTTTTTTTTTTTTGTTTTTTTTTTTATTTAGGTTCTCTTTCGTTGCAAACAAAGAAAAGATTAGTGATATCTTTCCTCCAGTATGGTACCGAATTCTGGGCAATCTCCTCAAAGATGAGGAAGAGACTCGAAGCAAGAGAAATGTTGTTCTACACAAGGATGCTGAGGATGCCTTGGACCGAAAATGTGAACAACGACGAGGTTATGGAGAAAAGGGAATCAAAAAGGAAACGTTTACTTAACATCTGGAAGAGGCAGTTGAAATTACTGCGACACCTAACGCGGAAGGAGGGCTTGGAGAATCTGATACTCACAGGGCGCATATAGGAAATGTGGGACAGGGGCTTGAGTAAATGTATGGCAAAAACAGGGTTTGGGAGACAAGAAAAAGACAAATCTTATTAACAGCTACAAGCGAGAGGAAGATGTAGAGGAGCGTGATCGACTACGTCCTGAAGGGATACAGTACATACCAGACAATATGTGGCAGCAATATTCAGTATATGGACGAATGGCAGACGTGTAAATATGTAAGATAAATTTTGCCGAGAAATGTTGTCTAGCGGGATCAACTTTCTAGAACCACCTTTCCTAGCAGCAGGCATAGCAATCAATTCGAAATAATCTTTCTATTTCATGTCAGTAGAAAACGTTACCCGAGAAGGCGTAACGAGTCATTCTTCTAAAGGCTAGCACCAGCCACGCCGATGGATGACAGAAAGGCTTCTCTCAGACCATTAACAGAGAGCAGTTTTGTTTTGGAGCCGTTAAAATTAACAAGCTGTATCTTGCTCCATTTAACAACAAAATATGGGTCATTTTTTAGATCAGCTGTCAATGTGACTTCATCGTGGAATTAATAAATCAATTTAAAAATTTAATCCTCCGTAATCTCCGAATATATAACGACTCGGATTTACGAAATAAATACGTCTAAACTTACAGTTACCCTAATATCTAATGATTAAGATTATTATGAAAACGCAACTATAAAGTCCCATGAACCACACTGAGTAGAGGTTTAATGAAGAGGGTTGCTTGAGGGGGGGGTAAGAATTATGGATTATGAGTATATGCTGGAAAGAAAACGGTTAACCCAAGATATGAAGAGGTTAAGTCTATAGTTATCGGGGAAGAGAATATGAAATGAATGGGGATTGTCTCCCCTGTCAACATGTCATGGCGGGTCGTAGCTGTAAAGGAATGAAATGTAGGATTATGGCATGGAGCTCTATGGGAATAACTAGAGAGAAGCGTCTGTGGGAAAGGTAATCGAGGCTAGAAAGAGAAAATTGGGCAGCTCCAGCAGAGATTTTATACATGTTCGACCTGAGGTCTGAGATGCTTGATTGATTCGATAAGAAACTTACTTAAAATAAATAAACAATACTTGTTGATAGTATTTAATGAAACATGCATTAATGATATATATATATATATATATATATATATATATATATATATATATATATATATATATATCAGTCACTTCGGATCTATCTATCTATCTCATTCTCTTCAGATCTATCTTTCCTTCCTCGGTCTTTTCAAAACTTTCTCTTTTTGCGTCTATTCAAATCTATCTATCTATCTATCTATCTATCTATCTATCTATCAATCTATCTATCTAACTATCGATCGATATTCGTCTCTTCAGATCTATCTATCTATCTATCTATCTATGCTCTATGACTAGTTGGCTGTCTATCTCTCAATGTTTGTATCTAAGACATACACGAAGAAATACACACACATATTCCTTATTTTAATGACTGCTTTGTCAGAAGGAAATAATTTAGCTTTCAATCCAATATATTTTTTCATCATTTTTATCTTTAGTCAGCCTAATACGGATTTGATAGAAAGCGTCATTTCATAGGTGCGTTGTACGTTTTGATTCGCTTTAACATAAGTTATGAAGTCAGCTTGACCTGGCAGAAGAGGCTTACACAACACGTACGCGAGCGCGAGCGCACACACACACACACACACACACACTTATCCACACACTAATTATCATATACGCATATATTTATTTTTTATAAATGGTGCGTTCGTATTTGATGCCTTGTTGACTCGGAGCAGTTTTTATCAATATATATATAAATATATATATATATATATATATAGATTTTAACATGTGGACAAAAACAATTACCCACTACAATGATGCATTCTTGTTTCGATGCCTTATTGCATCTCGATTGGTGGGAACTAAAATGCTTATGGAGTGCCATAACTATTTTTAGTTCCCACGAGATGCAACTATATATATATATATATATATATATATATATATATATATATAATTTTCTTTTTAAAATATGATTCCATCACGACACAGAAGATTCTATGTTTCAAAACTGAAATATTATATTGAATCAGTAGTTTATCAATGCAATATCTCATCTATTAAAGATCCAGAAATGTTTAAATTCTACATTGATACACAAGGATTGAATTCAAAAGATGGTGGAACCAATATCAAAGGCCCTTTAATAATAATAAATACCGAAATCAAACGTTCCTATCTAAATATTTCTGGCACTTAAATGGAACCAATAAAACACTAACAGTAAAATGGAAATTAATAAGAAAAGCTAGCGCTTGTAGGTCATTAAATGACCCATCTCCTTTCTGCATACATGAAAAATTATACATTAAGTTTCTGAAAAATATAAATAAACTAAATCAAATAAACGAAATAGCTATTTTTGTAAGGCAATGTCAAATATTTTTCTCATACAATAATTAATTTTGTCAAAAAAAAATAACAAAGACAGTTGAAACATCCATATTTATACTTGATCATTAATAATGTATCTAAATACGCAAGTAAATTCTAATATATTTATATGTATAAATACCGTATAGTCTATTAGTTATTAGGAGAAATGGTACTTTAAAACAGTCGGAATAAAATCTAAGTATTAAAACTGTCTTACTCATATTTTAGAAAATCTTTCAGTATAAAAATATGAATTTAGCGGATAAATAATAATTCCAAAATTATGTCATTGAAAATCCAGACGGCATGCTTAATAATGGCTGTCGATGTCTGTCAGAAGGCAGCCACACCCTGCCTAGCCTTAACCTGACTTTGTAAGTAACATATATTTGATACATAAATTGTCTAGAGAAATTAAAACACAACCAACCCTAATCAAAATGGATTGAATTTTGCTTAACCTTAACAACTCAAAATATTAAGAATGTCTGCGCTTATGAATTAAGTAAATTGCTTAAAAAGTTATTCCTAGCATCGCTTGACAATGAAACGAAACTCTGAATTTTAAGTTTAATCTTTATAATTAAATTTACAATTTTAATTTATGTTTTGAAACATAGAAATTTCTGTGCCGTGATGGAATCATATTTTTAAGAAAAGAAAATAAGTATAATATTATGCTCTACAGATTGTACCGAGCACTACTTTAAAAAAATTGCTATAAACACCGGATTATAAATCTTACTGTTTTGTCTTATTAGATATATATATATATATATATATATATATATATATATATATATATATATATATATATATATATTTTTTCAGTCTGTTCATATCTATTTATCTGTCTCTGTTCATATGCATCTGTCCA
Source organism: Acanthosepion pharaonis (assembly GCA_903632075.3). Taxonomy (NCBI): domain Eukaryota; kingdom Metazoa; phylum Mollusca; class Cephalopoda; order Sepiida; family Sepiidae; genus Acanthosepion; species Acanthosepion pharaonis. The sequence continues at coordinate 2,228,681 of CAHIKZ030004414.1, read as the reverse complement.
TCAATCTATCTATCAATGAATTAGGTTCAAATGCAGATAAAATATTTATCGAATTCCGACATAATGAAAAGATAAAGAACAAATAATAACCGATTATTAATCTAACATGTTTCTATGTTATTAAAAGCTCTTCAGACATAAAGTTTAAATAAAAATGAAAGAAATTCGATTGAGAAACGTCTCCTATTTGTTATCTATCTATCTATCTATCTATCTATCTATCTATCTATCTATCTTTGTATATTATGGATTTTTGCCTGATATTGATACATTTATAGAGAGAAAGAATGCGAGCAGGTAGTGATTTCTACATCAGTTTTTCCTTATATTTACCAGTATCTATCACATTCTTTTCAAATCTTGCTCAGTCTCTTCATATCTACCTTGAATATCTCTCTTTTCTTTCTTTCTCTCTCTCTCTCTATATATATATATATATATATATATATATATATATATATATAAATGATTTTTCATCCCACTGTCGCTCTCTATATATGCAACCATACATAATAATAATAATAATAATAATAAGAAGAAGAAGAAGAAGAAGAAGAAGAAGAAGAAGAAGCATTTATGTGTTTATACATGGGGAGTTTGAAAGCGTTATATAATTTTTCATATATCAGAAGAATTTCAGGAATATATATTTGTGCGTGATAAAAATATTGTTTAACGTAAGTGATCATTATCAGAGATAGATTGTATATGAATATAAAGTGGATACATAAGTCAACATTGAAGTCAACACTGACTGCCGCTTCTGTGTGCTGACATCAATGTCCACTTTTATATTAAAATACGCTCTATCCCTGATACTGAGCACTTTAACCCATAAATATAGTACGCTGAAAACTATATTTCATCATTCATTCACACACACACACAGACACACACACACACACATATATATGTGTGTGTGTGTATGCGTGTGTGTGTGTTTTAAGATAATATATGTAGCGAGAAAGAGAGAGATTTAGAACAAACATATAGGAAACATATTTATGTACAAATAAAATTGTTAATTTCGATACACACACACACACATATATATATACACACACTCACACACACACATATATATATATACACACACGTTTGTGTGTGTATAGATATATACTTGCTTAGATATGTGTTGCCTTAATACGTAAGTACATATATATATGAAAAACCATGTGTATATATACATAAAATAAGATATTTAATATTCAACAAAGACATATAGGACATATGAATCATATCTAATCTTAAATGAGAATGTCGATCCATTATATATATATGTGTGAGTTTATATATATATATATATATATATATATATATATATATATATATATATATATATATATATATATATATATATATATATATGTTAAATTATATATATATATATGCATATATATATATATATATATATATATAAATATATATATGCATATTTGCATACTTATATAATTTAACTCATATATATATATATGAAGCTACATATATATATCTATATATATATATATATATGTAAGAACTTCCTTTCATATGTGTGCGTACAATATCACGTATATTTCGTAGAAAACGATCACCTTCCATGTAATTATACATGCATGTACGTAATTTTCAACCGGAAGCCTCTAGCCGTACAGTTATGACGTCAAATATTATCAGCATTCAACCACTACGTTCAAAGGCGCCAGCTTCCCAACGGCCTGACATGAAACATACATTTCCTTTCGCATCTGTCGTCAAGTAAGCAAGATATAATCTCTCAGATGAAGGACGCTCAATGATCCATTGCTCCTATAATTTGACTAAATGTCTAAAAATAAAATTAAGAAAAAGAGACAGTAAAAGAGAATGAGAAGGAATTCTTTCTTACTTTTTCTTTCGGTTTTTCCGGACCATTTCTTTTCTTTCTTTCTTTTTTTTACCATTTTCTTCTCTTCCTCTCTTTTAAGATTTTTTGTCTTCACTTGTCCGTTCTTCTTTTATTTTGGCATTTCATGTTGCCTTGGATTATATCAATTTTGCAATCATTAAGCCTAACAAACAAAGCTGTACCAAGTTAACTTTGAGCTCTAGGCAGTTTCTTCCCGCATGTATCCACACACACACACACACACACACACACACACACACACACATAGTCGGACTTTGTCCATTTCTTAATATATGATGTCATTTGTTTACATTTGATACGCCATGAGCAGTTATGAATGTACGAGATTCATGAAAGATTGAAGTTTATAAGCAGTAAATTCGACCTCGCCAACCGAATGATCCTTTGTGGCCGAGCGGTCAAGGCACGTCAGCGTAAATGACGGTTCCGTATAGGATGCAGGTTCGAATCCTGTCAAAGGACGAATATTTTCTATGAAAATTTCTCGGACATTCAGGCCGGTAAATGTTATTTAATACTGTTTATTATAAACAGAGCATTTACTTAAATACTTGTATCTATAAAAAGAACGTTAAACATAAAAATGTCTTTAATAAATAAATTTTCGGACTTTGTCCATTTCTTAATATATATATATATATATATATAATGAAGATTAGTAAAAGATCAAATGACATATCCTTGAACCGACTTCAAGTTTCGTAAATAAACCACCGGTCAGGGTCAGTTGAATTCATTAGCAGGTATTATGTTCATATGCCGCCAAAGGAACTGTTCTCATGTTCCAAATGATGTCCATGACTGATACATGTCATGTTCCAAATGATGTCCCATCTTGATCTCTGCTAAAATCCAACATTTTGAAGTTTACTGTAATCATGTTATAACACTCTTTAAATATTAAATGTTGTCAGTAACAACCAGTTTTTAACAGAGAAGAATTTCGGAAGTCCTCCTCAGGTGGTGTATAATAAATATGGGTAACAGGGAAAATACCGGTGGATAAAGTCTTAGTGGAGAAATACCAGCGGACAAATACCCAGTGGACAGATCTTTTCCTCGACTATATCCTGTAGATTTACGAGCATATCACATCCCAAACGAATTATGTCATCGGAAACAACGAGACTGCTTTCCCTCCCGAGGCCAATTTACCTATGATGAGGGGGTCTATGCTGATAACATAGGTATTCACAGTTGTTAAGAGAATCATCTCGAACGGAAAATACTCAATCATGTATTCCAAGAAATAGGAATCAGGATAAACATTTCCACTACAGAATTGGAATGGAAGCTGTGATGACATATACACTGAATCAACCATAAAAATTCAAGATGCAGAATTAGTAAATGACAATCGCTTCAAATACTTTGGTCTATGCATTAATTATTATAAATTTATTTCGTGTTGCCTTGTTAGAGGCCAGAAATAAAGACACAAAGAGAGGAAATTGAGTTAAATAAATAAATATATTAACAGAAACAGTAATACAAATGAGTGTTACAACAAGAATGTTCAGTCCGACTGCCAGAGTTGACTGCTGGGAACTTTGCTCTACAAAAGGCATATTTACTAAATACGCATGGTGAGCGGCTCGGATTCGGTAATCGGAGAGTCGAGTTCGATTCCAGTGGAATCCATTACATTCACTTACGTGCTAAAACCCTTGGGAAAAAACGGATCCTCTTCTTCTCCCTACCGCTAGTTATGGGTAAATAGCAAGACAGACCGGGTTCTATACCCTTGGATGGCAACTAGTCTACCGCAGAAAGAAATGGCAAACTAGTGCGGGAAAAAAAATCTACCTCGCCAGTCACGTATCGAAAGATACCTGATCGCCTAAGTGTGTAACACGCATGGCACATAACTGACTAAAGTTAAAAATATGGTCCCATCGCTTTTGTAAATAATTAGTAAATTTATAATGTTTATGTTCTACAGAATTATATTGAGCTCTGTTTTTAACAATAAAAATAATTAACAAGAACACCAGATTATAAATCTTACTGTTTTTCTCATTATTTTAATAAATCTCTCTCTCTCTCTCTCTCTCTCTCTATGTATATGTATATATATATGTATGTATGTATGTTTTGTTAAAGATGACTGAAAAGACCGTAGGATTAAGCTTTTTTATTTAATATTTTCTTGTGTATGTGCAAGTGTTCTTTTCTGTATACAAGTGTGTAAAACTGTCCAAACATTATGCATCACCGACAGCTTTCGGCTATTAATTTAGCCATTATCAAAGATAATTTTTTTTTTTAAATCTTTGACTGAATACGTAGATTTTGTTATGTATGTGGGTGAAGTTATAGGAATGTTTTTTTTTCAAACACGGCCAGCACATTGTGACCGTGTTCATAATTAATGTTATTGAATGTTGGCGTTCTTACATTATTTTGAATCTTTTTTTTACATGTGGACGAGGCTATTATACTTGAATTTTCTACTAGTATGTTGCGGATGGAGTTTGGGAGGTTTCCATGTACGCTTAGATGGAGCTATGGTCGGATAGGTGTAAGGGGAATCGTCTAGATAGAGATGTAGTGGTATGGCCAATACATACATAAATGCAAAAAGATTATCTTAATTCGGTTTAAGCTGAATTTTGCGCAATTTTAAAGATAAATCTGTGTATGTTTGTGGGTGTGCATATTCTGTTCAAGGGACTTAACTCTTATTTCCAGATTCGCCTAATTGTCAATGTTATTATTTTTCTTCGTGTATTTTTTTATTTCTTGAATTATATATACAAGTTTCATTGAACTGTCTGAGAAGGTATTGAGATTTGTGTTCTTTTAATATTGTTTATCTTTTCTGGACATCAAGTATGTAGAAGTCGTCTGAAGGATTTGTATGTTCTAGCACTATATATATATATACGAAACCGTCATATAGCCTGGCGTACTTTACCGATTTAGCCACAGAGGAGCGTTTACATTTGGATACGCATCGAGCAGATATGAATGTACGAGCGAAAATCATGGAGAATTGTAATTTAAAAACAGTAAAATCGACCTTGCTAACCGAAATTCTCTTCTGTAGCTATATATATATATATATATATATATATATATATATATATATATATATATATATATATACCCATCACACACGGCGCCTCATAGTCAATCATGTGCTATGGTTTTGATCCAGGATTCATCCATTTTGTCTTATATTTGTTCTTTTGTTGAAACGCTGTGCTACCAATGAACAGGTTCAGTTCTGTGCACAATTGCAACAACAACAGACCATTGCTGTTGCACTTTCCAACCCTATGTCTTCCAAGAACTTTCCATGCCTCACAGTCGCGACCTACCTGGGCATTAAAGTCTCCAAGATTGAAAATTGTGTCTGCTACAGGTACTTTCCTAACAAGAGACATTAGCTTCCTTTACTTCATCTGTGCAAACCATGGTTGATGCATAAACATCAATAAAGGTTGCATATCTTCCACATACTAAAGGAACTCTCATAGTGATCATTCTACCATTGAGGCATGTCGGAAACTCTTCCAACTGACTAGTTATTGATATCCTAATGGCAAGAACAACACCTGATTTGCTCTTTCCTTTCTTCCTTTCGATCCAGAAAAAAATATATCCACCATATTTGTCTATGAAATGACCCTCCGCAGGAAATCTAGTTTTCAAAAGGGCCACAACATCCGTATCATATCTTTGGAATTTCTTAGCAAACAATGCAGATCTTCTCTCAGATACATTTGCTTCAATATCAAATAAAGTACACACATTCTAGTAGCCAAAATTGAGGGGTTTGCACACAATGGCATGATGACAACCGGGCCCAAGCTGCAGCTCCCTGGGACACCTTCAGGGCCAAACCTTTTCACATCAGGTTCCAGAGCCGTTATTGCCATTGATTTCGATTGTTTTAAATATCTTCATTGTAATGCAAGTTACCTTTATATGCTACGGCCAGCCATAATTTCACATTAAGATGACAAATGCAGAAAAGCTCTCCAGATATTAAGCAATACTTGTGCAGGAAGTGTTTATAGTGGGCAAAGACAGTTAGTGCACAGAGCCAGTCCTACTCTCTAAGCAAAAGATGATATTTACCAAAAAGAAGAGCAAGTCGACATCATTGGATAGCATCAAAAGCCTCAAATGTTATCTCAGTTTTCCTTCTCTTAGATGTCTGCCTTGACTAAGTCTTAGGGGCACATCTCTCCCAGTGGCTCAAACGCGCCCTCAAACACCACCCTGAGCATTCCTATCTCCCAACACCATGACCCACCTGACTCCAGTTTGGGAGAGAAGGATAAGTATTTACGCATAGCTTGGACCTTAACAGGTGCTACCACCCCGGACAAGGTTGGACTTGAGAACAGCAGCAATTAAGAGGTGGTTCCACGCTCCTCAAAACCTCCTGATCAGAGGCCATGCTGTCGGATGTCGCTTATTTTCTTATCCAAGACAAACACACACACGTGTCTGTGTGTGTGCGCGCGTATTTATTTGTGTGCGTGTATGTGATTTTTACTGATAAGGAACATAAAAAGGAAATGCATATTTGACCTCTGCTAAGAAGTGCATTTTCATTACGAAAGCCTATCGATTATCTAGGACAGGAGACGGTTATTGAGCCGTTCGTAAATGAACTGAGGTGTCTGCTTAAACACGTCGGTCCAATAAAATAACTTTTATAGTTATCAGAAAAAAATACTTCCAATGAAAGAAAATGACATCAGGCAGAGAGAGAGAGAGAGAGAGAGAGAGAGAGAAAGAAACAGACAGACAGACAGACAGTCAGACAGATAGAGAGACCAAGAATGGTAATTTATATTCAAATCAATACAACAATGTTATACCACACAGATTGTAATAATAATGTACAGTAAATATTACCTATTTATGCGAACGCCGTAGATTTTATAATTGCAATTAAAAGTCATAAAAACATTTTTGGAATGTTACTTTTAAGTAACTTTTATTCTTGAGTCTTGAACGTTTGTGATTATTTTCTGCTGCGATAAATATCTGAAAATTTCGATAAATATTATACATATATATTCAAATTTAAGTTAAAATACAGTTACAAGTCTGTTTCATGCTCAAACGCAATTTTCAATCAATGCAATTATGCATTAAACAGACTGTACCTGGGTATTGACTTCTAGACACCTATTTATAAATGGTGTTCCAATAACTTCGACTGATTTTAAATGCGAATTGTGTTTAATGATTTTTTTTCTTTTTCTTTCAGATTTAACAATTTAAGTCTTTGGCAATTTCAACCATGGAAATATATATCATCCACAGACAGACAGTTTCGCTGTATCACAGCTCATCAGTGTGTTTGACATCCGGTTGCCTACAGCTAGAATCGAAAACCGACTGAATTGGCATCAGTCGGGGATTCTACTCCTAAGCCGTTGGCGCACGCCAGGGGTGAAGGTGAATTTCAGCTTATTTATTTTTAGATAAACACACAGTGACTGAGAGAACTCAATTCGATTTACCGAAGAGTCATGCATTATTAGCCGTAATAGTCACTGTTTACAAACCCACACTTCTTCCCCAGAGAGCTCAACCGAAATAAATATATATATATATATATATATATATATATATATATATATATATATATATATATATATATAGTACACAAGAGAATCCAAAATTACCTCATATGGGGAATAAGACTGACAATTTTTTTTCGGTTGAAATAAGACTATTCCCAATCGTGATTTTTCAAGCGTAGCTTAGATGTGGTACAAGGCCGAAAGTAAGAGGCACGCAGTGAGGATCGAATTCCCATCGATAGCGGAAATAATCGATTTTTTCATGCTTCTACGGTAGTTTTCATGTAGTTTGCGGCCATTTTCTACTGGTCAGAGTGAGAGCCAACGGCTGATTGACACGAATGTTAACTACCATGCTGGCATGCAAAAAAATCGATAGCTGCATTCGTCACAAATGGGAAAAATTTAAATCTGCATGGCACTTTACTCCAATTGGCTCATTCGCTTGCTTAAACTCAACGTTGATTCTGATTCCGCAGAACTGGGTTAGATGTGAAAAAGTATTTGTTGTTAACATTCTTTTTTCATTCGGTTTTTCCAGTTACGAGTCCTTTTTTAAAGCTTATCGTTTTGTGTTAATTTTGTTTAGTTCTTTGTTCGTAACAGATTTAATGTTTACTATAGTGATTAGAAAAAATTCGCAGTGTGAGATAGGCAAGATGTAAGGCATGTAGCAAGATCAGCAAGGCAAAGGGCACTCCTTTAAAGGCAAGGAAGGGCAAAAATAGTCAAGTGATAGCGATTGCTGTATGAGTCGTACGATTTTTGAATCAAGCACGGGCAACGCCAGGCCATGCTGCTAGTATATATATATATATATATATATATATATATATATATATATATATTTTTTTATCAAGTGATGATGTTGAAAATAACCATTTATTTTATTTTCAACATCATCACTTGATAAGACACAAGTGTGTTGAAACAAAATGGCTATTTTTTTAGTGATTTTTATAACATACTTATGTTATAAATTTTTTTTTTAAAAAATAATTATATCTGCTCTACTTTGTATTGAGCACTCTTTTAAGAATAGTAATTGTTGGTTATTGGAATTCATTCCGTATATACCAATTATATACTTATATATATATATATATATATATATATATATATATATATATATATATATATATAATTATGTAATTCGTCGATGAATTACTTAATTATAATTATCTCAAATCCTCTAATTTCTATCACTTGTATATCCTTGCTTTAACCGGCTTCTAATGCTCCGGGTGAAGCGGCTTGGTGATAGTAGTCGTGGATCGGGTTTGGAGTCGTGAATCTACAGTTCTATGGATAAAAGAGAAACTCAGATGAGTTCCGCCACGGAATATGTGATCGAGCGACGCTATATCGAGTCTGATTCGCTACCTCTTCGCCACCGAGTCCCGTTGGAACAGTTGGTATGACGTTTGCCTGATAACGTAACTGTCAATTTTCGGTAGTGGATGCGCGCTACCAAATATAGAACGAAACGGCCGTCCAATGCTTTCTGCATTCTGTTAAGGTTTCTTCTAGACTCGATGAATTACTTAATTATAATTATCTCAAATCCTCCTAATTTCTATAACTTATATATATATATATATATATATATATATATATATATATATATATATATATACGAGGGAGATATGAAGTGTTATTGTTGTAGAATATACCACGTCAGTTTCCTATGTAAAACCACCGAACTTAGTTCAATTTCAGGTTGATTTTGTCTCGTTCACTTCGCGTTTGAAACGGCATGAAGTTAATTATTGTCCAACAATAGCTTAAATATCAGGAGCTTTTTGATGTCTTTGTGGCACACTTCGCACCAATTCTTTGTTATCGGTTCTTTCGAAAAGTTTAATGGATTCTATATAAAATGTCATCTCTTTATTCTAAGCGTATGTATGTGTAGCGATTTATATCAAAAGCTGAACCACAGAACCAAAAGTCGGAACCTCAGACGTCAAAAACAGACGGGAAAGATCAACATACATATATATGCATGCATATATGCACGTAGGTAAATAGGTAGTTTGGTAGAGGTTTGTTAGATTTTTGCGAACTTTTGCCAAGATTATAGCTTTTATCAGAAGCCTATGAAATGATCGAGACGTCTTAAGATCTCGAGATCCTCTGCAAAACAATCAATCCTGAACCAGCAGCTCGTCTCCAGTCACTTTCTCACCGACATAATGTGGCTTCCCTCTCTGACTTCTACAAATATTTTCATGGCAACTCCTCAGATGAGATTTTTTTCTTTGTTGCATCGACTACATGAATTTAAGCATGCTACTTCATGCTAAACATAATCATCAGGCTTGATGATTGCGTTTAGCATGAAACAGTCTGACGCCTCTGAGTATTCACATCAATGTTTATATATATATATATATATATATATATATATATATATATATATATATATATATATATATATATATATATATATATTCCTCAATCCAAACCACTATCCATTACTCCATCATGTCATTATTTTCTCTTTGAGTTATATGTGATACTCATTTATATATAAACCTGACAAATACTCTTGAAAAGAACCTCCAAGCAGTGGTTAACTGGGGCAAGAAATGGCTTGTAAATTTAAGCACCATAACAGATTTAACTTAATCATCACAGAGTATCATTTCTGATGCTAAACTCCAGGAGAGCAACAATCTACGCCTTCTTGTGCTCACGTTTTTCCTACACGACGTGAAGCGACTATAATCGAATCAATTCCTGGGTTAACTGCAAGGGAGGTTTATTCAATGTGATGTGCCAGAAAATATTTTCTCGTCAGAATCCTTCTTGCACATTTATAAATCTACCATTCGTCTGTTCATCGAATATTGTGGCCTAGTGCTCCATATCTTTTGTTTTTTTGTTTTTTTTTATCATAATCACCATAAGCAAGGCAGTAATGCCACTAAAACCCAAGGGTGTGGAAGAATTAAGTACAGAAACATTAATAATGAGAAAAAAAGAGAGGAGAGTAATCAGGCGGACCGTAGATTGCAATTGACATCTTTGCAGATTAAAGATTGCATTGACATCTTTGCAGATTAAAGTTGACTGGAAAGAATCGAGCGGAAAGGGAGTTCCACAAGCAAGAAGTGCGAGAGAAGAAACTCTTAGCATAGAACTTACGGCTACATCTAGCAGAGCACTACTGTAAATTCAATAGAACTCGACGCCAGACTAGTACTGTGCTTAAAGTTTAGCTACCATTGCGAAGGTCTTATTCGAACAGTTACCATGAAAGTATAGAAAATATAAAGAGAAGCAACCTTATGGAGGTGGGAATGTGACTGGAGATGAGACGCCAGATCAGGACCGAAAAAATTGCAGATACTTGTTTGGATGTTATCAATGAGCTCAAGGGGAATATTAAAGGCACCATACCAGTTTTGACAGCAATATTCTAAGCATGGACGAATGGTAGACATATAGATATGCAAGATAGATTCTAGAGAGAAGAATTGTCTCGCCCGACATAGGGAAGCGACTTTCTTAGTAGCTGAACTAGCAATGGATTAAATATAGTATTTTCACTTCATTTCAGCAGAGAACGTGAGTCCGTGAAGTTGCAACGGGTCACTTTCCTGAAGGATAACATCAGCCATGCTGATGAAAGACAACAAGTGGTCTCTCAGACGATTAATGGAGAGGAATTTAATTCTGGAGGCATTAAAATTAACAAACCATCTTTTGCCTCGGTTAACTATTGACTTTGGATATCGGCTGCCATTTTCATCTTGTCACTCTGATAAGCCTTACTATCAAGGCAGGGGTAAATTGAAATGTCGTCAGCGTCGATACCAAGTTGAGAGCTGATGTCATCAGGAAGTTCATTAATGAGAATTAAAAAGAGAGTAGGACCTAAGACGAGGCACTCGGGGGGGTGCACCCCGGGGGTAATATAGTCGATCCTGACCAGATATCTCAACTTCAGTCACTTGCTCACCGATGTCACACGACTTCTCTGTGTCTTTTCTTCAAATATTTCCATGGCAACTGTTTTCATGAGTTTTTTCCCCTGAAGTCTCGATTATATGAATATAAACGTACTAATAGATTGACAACTAGGTGTCATTGTTTTACTCTTGAACTAGAAATGCAACCATCATTTCAATTCTAACAGTTTTTTTCCTCGCAATTCCCACCAGAGGAACTCTCTTCCGTTTCCTTGCTCTCGTGATAACTACAATATTCAAAATTACAAATGCAACGTCAATCGTCATCTTCTGTCTTCTTGAACTATGTTCCTTTTTTTTTTTCTTACTCCTTTCCTCACTCCTCTCCACTAAAGTCTTCCTATTCTCTTTCTCTATCTATAACACCATGCGTTTCATTAGCATTGATTTCGGGTGAAACGGATTATAGGGAAATATATATGCATATTAGATGCGCCACGTAATTAAGAATAAGTTATAACCTAATGAAAATCAAAAATATTTCTGAATAAATATCAGCATTCAAAGATATATACGCAGCTCAAAATTAGAAACGAACAAATAAAAAATAAGATAAAAATAAAAATAACTAGAACAGTCTACCCCAGTGAGCCAAATAAAGGGTTCAGTTCGACATTCCAACTATCTGAAGAAGGCCGGAGCGTACAACAGCCGAAACGTTGTGATAAATATAGCGACAAAGATGAGGACAGTAGTCCGAATAATGTAAATAATTTACATAATACTTCATCTCAGAAATATAGAAAGACACCAAAAAATAATTTATTTAATAAAACTGTCGCCAACTTTGAGAATGAAAACTCATCAAATAACACCATAATTTACAGTCCCCCAAAACAATTCAGAAGGCAAGAAAACCTCTTCCGCAAGCCATCACATTTAATATTGGGAACGGCTCTAAGAGAGTAGCGAAAAGTAGAAAATGTTTAACCCCACTTCAAGGACCATTTCACCTGTCCCCTAATAAAAAAATAAAAGTTGAAAGACTAAAAAGAAATATTTCAAGGTAACGATCAGTTCTAAAAAATTTATTATAGGATGAATGAAATTAAATATAGAACATACTGAGCTATATTTAGTTTCGTCAAACACCACAAACAAAAACATTAACCTGAAAATAACATGTTCTTAAATAGCCTCGTCATATAGAAATATTAATATGGATGTCATGAATGCCCAAAACCCTTTCAGAAATATCTCAACTCTCGGCTGTATACGACGTTGTTTGGATCCAGTGGCTTGACCCAAAGTGTCGTATGTTCAATACCTGGCTACAAATACAAATACAAAAGAGTTGAATTAAAGGGAGATAACCGAGACATCCGGAATAAGTGGTTCATTTGGAAATTCTAATCACCTGAATTCCCAGGTCCACCCTGACCCGGTGTGGTAGCATTTCTTAGGGTCCCAGCTATGGGCAAATAATTAACCCCGAAACTGGATCAAAACACTATCAAAACACTATGAAAGTGTAAAAATAGGTTTTAATACCAGAAATACATTTTTGAAAAAAAAAATGAAAACGATACATTTTTGAAGACAAAATATTACCAGAAATAGATTTTTGAAGGAAATTAATTTTACCAGCAATACATTTGAAAAAAAAAATATTACCAGCAATAAAATTTAATCGGCATTAAATAACCAATTGAGGATGATATGCCGTAAAACAAAACAAAACAAACAAAACTAATCACCTGAGGAAGGCCGGAGCGTACAACGACCGAAACGTCGTCAATATGACAAAAAAGATGAGGACAGCAATCGGAACAGTCTGTAAATAGTGTAAATAAAAATAGTTTCCATTAAGTTCTACAGGCTTCATTTGTTCAAAGCTATTTTAGCCGTTGATCAGGTGATTAGACCTTCGAAATGAACCATTTATTTCGCACACTGGGGTAGATTGTTCTAGTTCCACACGCCATGTCTCTACCGGATGTATCGGTTATCTCCCTTTAACTCAACTCTTCAAGTTTTTGTTCACAACTTCTGTAGCCAGGTATTGAGCTCACAATACTTTGGGCCAAGTCACGTGCCCCATGAGGAATCAAACACCTGACGAAGGCCAGAGTCGAAAGGTCGTGAATAGGGCAAGAACGATGAGACAACAGTCCGAAGAATGTAAATTGTGTAAATAATCATAATCTCAGAAGTAGGGACCATCTTTCTTCGAAAGTCGTAGAGTGGAACAACAGAATCAAAAAAACATCGTACGAAAGAACAGAATCTCATCAATTTTTCTCCCTGGAGTCGATCCTTCAGATCTACAAATCAACAATTCGCCCTTGCATGGTGTATTGCTGCCATATATGGTCTGGAGCCCCTTCTGTTTGCCTCGGGCTTCTTGATAGGCTCCAGAGGCGGATATGCAATATGATTGGCCCTGTTCTGGCATCTCGTCTACAGTCACTTTCTCACAGATGCGCCGTCGCATCTCTCTGTCTGTTTTACAAATACTTTCATGGCAATTGCTCCGAGGAGCTGCATTCGCTGGTTCCCAGACTTCATGAGTTCAAGCGCCCGACGAGGCTGGCATCCTGCTCTCCCCCTTTCACTGCCGAAACTTCTAAATGTAGCCGTCTTTTCCACTCCAATAGCTTCATGTTTCGCATCTCTCGCCTGTGGAACTCCCTTCCCTATTTAAATTTCCCTGAGAGTTATAATCTCCAACTATTCAAATGTAATGTCAATTGACATCTCCACTTGCCTTGATCTATCCACTATACTTCTCCTCATCCTTTCTTCTATCACTCCTATCTGATCTTGCTCCAAATCTTCTGTAACCCCTTGCGTCCTAGTGGCTTCTCGCCTTGCTTGGGGTGAAACACTTAAAAAAGGAAAATTAAGTACTTTCAGCTGTAAAAACAACTTAAATGTATATAACATGTACCTCAAAGAGAAAATAATCGCATAATCTTTATTTGGAAGTTCCACATAACTTGAAACAAAACGTTTGGAAGGAAACTTCCGACAGCGCTGAAAAAAGCGATAACAGTTATTGAAATTCAGAAACGTATTTTTCTGAAAAGTTCTTTCGATAGAAAGATTTTATAAATTTCAAATAAGACAATAGCAGTGGCTGCCCGGTCAATGAACTACCGAATGTTTCTTAATGTGGAGACGGCTAGTATTAAAATTATAATGCGTGCGTGTGCGTAAGTATAAAAATGTTTTCGTCAGTCAAATCCTATCTTTTCCCGGCAAGGGTATATGTACTAAGCACAGTGGGCAATAAACTAGCCACTTGTGCCGCAGGAATATTTTTTTGAAAACAATGTGATGGTGAAAGAATTTTTTTTTTTTTTTTTTTACGTCAGTGCTGTTTGCTTGGGAACACTTTTTTTTATATATATATTTTTATCATGTGAGTAAATATTCATAATATAGCGTTCATTGATAAAGTACTTCCGTTTCTTTGGTACCGGAAATGAGACCATGACACACGCTGTTCTCGCCAGGAATGTCGGACTGACATTTGGCGTTTCCTTGTGAAACGAAGCAAACATCCTAAGAAATTGTATTCTGAGGGACGTCTTGCTCAGAATTTGTTAAATCAGTAGGAATTTATGGATTAGTGAGTAGTTTTTCAGCATTAAATCGTATGAAAGCATCTGTCTATTCAGTTTGTCAATAATATTCGCATTTTAAGTTTGCAGTTTACAAAAGAGAGAATTGCTTGCTAAGATGTGTATCTGAAAATACGAGATAATTTCCTCAAAATTCGCCCTTTAGTCAATTCTTTTAAAAGAACTCTTCAGTTTGGAAGGTTAAATTAAATGATATCACTCTGATTTGCTTTTACGGCTTATCTACAATTTGCAGGTTATTTTAAAACCAGAAAATATTTTTTAGAATGTACGAATTTTTGGTAGATAATTATGATTTACTGATAGAATTACTACTAATTAACCCATAGTAGGAGGTAGAAGATGTGGATTCATACTTTTTTCCTTTTTTTGCACAGGTAAATATGACAAACACGACTCGAATAGGAATTCGTCTCTCTGTAGGCCACTTCACTATATACATATCCAAGCTTACAGCACATGTATTCTCAAGCGGTCACCCATCTCTACGTTGCTTAACATCGGTGATCGTACGACAACCGGTGTTTCAACGTGATATGGTCATAAGCTATACCACTGTCACATCCAAGTTTACAGCATCTGATATTCCCAAACGGTCACCCATCTAGGTACTGACCAGGCTCTACGTTGCTTGACATCGGTGATCGTACAACAACCAGTGTTTCAACGTGATGTGACCGTAAGCCGATATCGCTTCGAATATAGTAATATAACATTTTCAGCAGGGTACCTCGAGGTGGTGTAATGGTTAGGGAGCTTGTGCTAGCTAGAATAATTACGACCGAGAAATGTGTTCGATTCTCTCTGGTTGCCCCCTATTTTTCGGCTTTGTACCACATTCAAGCTACGCTTGAAAAATCACTATAATAAATCATTTAGTGATAAAATGCAATGCTTTTACACCAAATCTATATAACAAAATTTAATTGTATATATAAATTTAAAAATACAATTTAATCAACAAATAATTTTTATTTTTGAAAACTTATCGTATTTCTTTGCTGAAAAATGGTTATCGCAGGATTTAAATCATCCCCATTCCTTTCGTGTATATTTGGTAGGGAGTAATTTCCACTCAGAAAGCTTCTTCCCCAGATATTTTTTTACTTTGGGGAACAAACTCCCAAAAATAAGATGCTCTTCTGACCCCTACAATCTTAACAACCTCAAGTTCAAGGTCAAATGTTATCTATCCTACATAAGGGCAGAACGATTTTGGAAGGGTAGTATTTCACTCATTTTGAAAAATTGTGGTTTCACATGATAAATAAGGATCCAAAATAGTTTTTTTTTCTTTCAAATCAGTACTGTTTTCTGGGGAAATTAGTTTAAAGATTAAGTTTAGATTCAAAATCGTAACGTTGGAATTTCATTCCGTTTATCAATGAAAGTCTCATAGCACAGTATTATTAAATTTACAACTTTCCCAAGTTTTACAAGATGCATGGCACAAGAACATTATTACTAAATCATCGTGTCATCGATTAGGACCATAAGTTGCTTCAAAGGGAAATTATATTGAACAATTTCGCTAGAATTATGATGTAATATATTATAGGGTGCAATAGTTTTAGTGCCATTTCCAATAAACAATTCAAATTTAAAATATTTTCTCTTATAATTTGCGTCTATTTATATAAACTTTTATCTGTTTTTTTTTAATTTTTAGTAATTATGATCTAACAAATTAACTTACAAATATTATTCATTGAATAGCCTGTTTCGTAAACTTTCACAACTTTTTACAGAGTTTTTATTTATCGAATGCAGTAAAACACTGCACATTTTCTTGTATGGATTCATAAACAGAATTCAGGTTTTAATATATTTTCCATTCAATGTCATATAAAAGATATCGACTTTATTTGGATTTTTCTTGAAATAGTAAAATTTTGAAGTCCATTTGTAAGCAAAAACCTACAAAAATTAAGTATTTCAGTTCATTTTTTTTTTCAGATGATTTATAAAATTAAATGCTCCAAAAATGCTAAAAGCTAGGAATCTAATATTTGGTGACAGTACTTATAACATTAAACTCCATTTTGCACATTGCGTGCAATGTTGCTTTTCTGACGAAAGTGAAAAATCGATCCGCTCTAGTCCTACTCATAAAATATAATTCCCAGGACACTTCGGTGTCGTGAGTTCGATCCTCGATCCTCACTGTGCCACATCAAAGCTACGCTTAGAAAATCATTTTTGCACTTCGACATTGTATAATGGCTAGAAAGCTTGTCATGCTAGGTCAATTACAATTGAATAGTGAGTTCGATTGTCACTGGATGCACCATACTTTCGTACTTGGGTCACGTCTAACCTACAATTAGAAAATCATTTTGGACACCTGGACGGGTGGTTTTTAGAAATATTTTATAAGAGAAAATGTGTCTTATAAGCAGCAAAACGCAGTACCTATCTGTGTGCTATAGTAACTGTTGTGAATATGGATTATCTCCCCCTTGATAATCCAACTATAAAAGCTATACATTTCTGCTTGTCAGGTTGACTAGTAGTAGCATTCTTAATTGAATAAACGATTACTAGACAGAATCTCTTGTCCTGTTTTCATTACAGTAACAAACAGAATATTTACTGCGGAAATCTGAGGGTCCATAGAAGAACCGAAAAATGTTTTTTTTTTTTTGTTTTTTTTTACAAAATGTGTAAGGTATAAAATGATTATAAAATGTCCTTTAAGTAATTGGAAGATTTTTGGGCTACTATGTAATATCGAATCCCCTACATGTAAATGTGTTTCTAGACAAAGGCCACATACTCGAAGGGTAAGACTTGAAGCAATAAATACGTGGATCTAATGACAAATGCTGAGAAAAGCAAGTAGAGATTATGCGAGTAACTAGGAAATTTTAAAATTCTGAATTGCGAAGATATTGCGGTTCTTTTAAAGAGACCACGGAAATTTTTAGAATATATAATGAGGAAAGAATGTTGGAGAATTTAACACCAACAGGAAGCATCGGTTGTTGATATAGAATGATTGACAAGCAAGAGATAACAGTTATATATCTATTTACGTTTTGTTAAATGGATACATAAAAAATGCAAGTAAAAAAATGTTATTTTGAGCGGAGAAATAGAGGAAGCTGTGGAGAACCATGGTTGCCTATGTTCTGGAATGATATGGCACAAAGAAATAGCGAAAGAACACTAGTTTTCTCTTGATAGAAAACACTGATACAAATTTACCATTACGCCATGTTAAATCGTGGGAAGGAAATAAATGCCAACCTAGTTATCGGCTAATTTGAAAGCAAAGGACTTTCAGTGAATACGTTCGTTTTTCAATGTATATTTTTCACTGTATATTTACAGTTAAGTGTAGAGATTGAAAACCCGCTAGTGTTTATCGTTTGGAAGATGGTCGTCTTTCTGTTTTCGAACTTTTTGCACTCTGTCACCTTATTCAACAAACTTAACATTTGGTTATCTTTGCTTTGTTTTGCTACTGATTAACTTTTTTTTCTAATTCCATTATACTTCTGTATTTTTCTCCGAATCATCTTCCTTTATTTCCTTCGCCATTTTAGTCCCCAATCTGTTTGTTATTCGTTTTGTTTTCCATTTCTTCTCTTCTTTCTTCCGATTAACATTCCTTCCCCCTCTACATTTTGTTCTTTCTTTTCAATTCTTATTTTCCTTTTTCTCTTTCATTATTCACTTTCTTCTTCGTTTTATTTTATTCTCTATCTCCTTTCCTCTTTTTTACTCCTTTATCTTCTTTTACATCGATATTACTCTCCTTTTTTTCCATCTCTTTCTTCATGTCTCCTTCTTTTATTTACTTGTTCGTCTCCTATTTTCTTTTTCTTCTTTTTCGTCGTAATTTCATGGTTGTTTCCTTTTTTTTCTTGCTTTTCGCCATTCTCTTCTTTTTCTTGCATTTCTTCTTATTACTTCTTTTCTCCTTTTACTTCTGTTTTTATTTCCCATCTTCTTTCTTTTCTTGTTGTTATAAAGTTAATATAACGCCTGTAGTTCTGATTAATAATGTTGTTAGGAAACACTGATCAAAAGGTTGACTGAAGGACATGTTTAACTACAAGAGAGACACAGATTAATAATAGAATAACCGAGAATACCGTAGTTCAGTTCGGCAATGCTTACGACTAAAACGCTACGCATTGTGACAAACTTTGCGACGACCATTCCCATAAGCAGACGTTCATAACGGATGAACGAGTCCATATTCCACAATAAGTGTAGAGAAAGCCGGTCAGTTTTCTACACAATAATTGTTTTTCACTATTTTTTTAAAAATATTTTCTTCTTTCTTTTTCTTTTTCTCTTTCTCCTTTTCTTTCTCTTTTACTATTTGTTCGGATTTTTCCATTCATTCTTTCTCTTCCTTTTGCTTCTGTTCTCTCTTTTTCCTTCTTTTTTATTTCTTTTTCTCTTCTTCTTTCCACTTTTTTTCTTCTTTCTCACTTTGTTTTCATTCTCTTATTGTTCTTCGTCTTTTTCGTCATCCTCTCTTTTCTCCTATCTTTATTGTAATATATTCTTTTTCATTACTTTCTTCCCCATCTAACGTTTTATCTATTTTCTTTTGTGATTATTTTTCTTATATTTTTTTTTTCCTTATTTTCTGCTGTTATTGCCTTTGATGCTGCTGACTTTGTAATTTTCTCTAAGCTGAACTTACTATAAGCCAAAGCACAAAGCGTGGAATACTGAGCGAAAGAATATTCTTACTGCATGCCCTGCAAGACTAGCTTGCTGACAAATGCTCTACGTTGCATCTACCAATGTGTTAAACTTTTATATGATTTTTATTTAATTTTCTAACTAGTAAATGCGTTAAATTTATTTACTACGCTTTCATTTTCATCTTTCCTTCCTGTCTTTTTTCATTTTTTTTTGCTTTCTATCGTCTTGTTTTTGCCGCTTTTTTATCAGCTTCATTTCATTTAGTCTTCCCTCATCTTGTTTTTCAACTACTTTTTTCTTATCTGCTCTTCTTTTCATTTTTCTTTTTTTCTTCTTTTTAATTTTGCCTCTTTCTCCTTTCCTTTTAAATTCAATTCTCGCCTTGCTCTTTCATTTTATTTTTTTTATTTTTTTTTTGCCTCTTCACTTTTGCTTGGCAGTTTTCTAAGTTCCTTATGTGTTTTAACCAAAAAGACATTTAGCATATCGCATTGCTCGCTGCTAAAGAAAGAAACCTCCTTGACCCTAATGCCAAAAAATGAGAAAAAAACACAAACAAAACGAAATCTATAAAGAAACAAGGAAGTGTGACTCCGTATTGAGGGTGGATCTTGTAATTTGGTTCATATTTCGATGGTCGGTGTTTGACAAACCGAGACTGAACGAAATGCACCGACATTTTATTTCGTTTTAATTCCATATTCGTTCGGTTCTTTTCTCTTACGATTTCTTATTCAACGTATTTGCACTAGAGACTAATAAAGTCTTCGAAACTTTCATTTAAATGCAGCAATAATTCTATGTTTCATAAACGCTTAATGGCAAGAAAGCTAAGAAAAATAGCTTTCTTCAAGGCGTTGGCGATCATGGCACTCCACGAATTCCTATCTCTTATAGCAGTGAGCAATGTTTGACCCGTTATTATATTTTTATATTCTGCCTTACAATGCCCAGTTGCACAAACTTTTTAGGCATTTTACACGCTCTTACTCACCAGCTTTTACCTTCACTTGGTCCTACAAACCTTATTTCGTCTTTATATGTGCGTGAAATTTCAACTGTATCTTTCCGATATGAGCAAAGTGAACTTTTAGTTCCCATTTTCCTCAAACTTCCTCATTGCTTACATTTTATGTTCATGGTATTCTCTGTATCCTTCTATAGATGCAAATCTTCGTTGCTACAAGTCTCCTCTTCATCTGTGCATAATCGGAGATTCACTGCCATATAAGGTGATTGAGGGCACTTCGATGTGGGGTAATGTTTAGCAAGCTCATCTCGCTGCATCAATGACTATACAGTAGTGAGTTCGATCCTAACTTTGTGCTCCCTAATTTTAGCCTTATGCCACATCAAAGAAATTCGCTATAAGTGAATTGGGGACACTTCGACGTGATGTAATGTTTAGCAAGCTCGTCTCCCTTGAGCAATTACGATGAGTAATGTGTTTGATAGTTACTTTCAACCTTCTGTGTCGCTTAAGCTATATTTAGTAAATCGCTATAAGAA
>CAHIKZ030004414.1:2195000-2202500 GCA_903632075.3 Acanthosepion pharaonis | reverse complement strand
GATAATGCCGAATCGGCCTTCAATGACTTCATCGCTTCTAGAACTCCGGATTTGTATGCTAATGGGATAAATAAACTTGTTTCTCGTTGGCAAAAATGTGTCGATTCTAATGATTCTTATTTCGATTAATAAAGTTTATTATGAAAGGAGTTATGATCTTTTGAATTTGAACGTCAAAAAACGACATTAGTTTTGCTCCAACCTAATACAATCAGCAAAAATGGAAATGAAACCGTCGCCATCTTCTGTCTTCATGAGATCTCTTCTTTTTCTGTCTTTTCCTCAGTGGTCTTTGCTACTCGAAAGTCACTCAAGCAAGAGGGAATCAGAATGAGGCTTGCATTGACATAAGAGGAGGAATTAAATCAAAATTATAGGATATAGTCTATAGAAAAGAACTGTTTTGCCTAGACATGAAGAGTTTTGTAATAATCGAAGAAGTATCATGTCAGGAGTTTATCGACAAAAGAGCGTTTTTTTTCCTTCTCGTTCACTCCTTGTACCTTCTTAGTTTCTACAGGCGTTATCGCATTGCATTAGGTGTAACGATTAAAAATAAGTTTCAATGAACATCCTAGGTTAGGAGTTAATACGACCAAAGAATGAATGAAACATACTGCTTATATGTAGAGCGTAGGCTCAACATTTTGCCTCATATATATATATATATATATATATATATATATATATATATATATATATATATATATATATATATATATGATGGACTCCCCATCGAGTTCTATGTATGAGGTTCCGACGACCATGAACTAATTAATTGCATGTCTATGACGGGCATGACTTTTGAGACCGGCTCGAGATTTGCACAAAAGACCACAAACAGTACAGAAGAATGCACTGTGTCCAAATACAGCAATGTCAGTATTAGCTGTCTTATTTTGCTTCTGTGTTTCACGCAGTCGAATGATACTTACTTCTTGATGGGGCATTATTCCTGAATGGCAGCTAGAACGATACTTTGATCTCTTCATAGCTACCTCTTCAAAGTTGTTGAATAGAATCTTGACGCAATAAAAGTTGCTTTCCAGTTTATGTATATACATGAGCCAAGGTCTACCAACATTTCTATGACCACTATAGAGTTCACTGTAAAAAAGAACTTTTGGTATGCGGTCATTACACATCCTTGCCACATGTCCAGCCCAACGTAGTTATTATTGCATTATGAAGGTCTCGATGGTACCAATCTTGCATTTCTCAAAAAGGTCGGCATTTGACACTCGATCATCAAATATTAGGCCACAGATTGTAAGGAGACAACATTTATGGAAAACATCTAATAGTCTATAAGGTGTCCAAGTTTCAGAGCCTTACAAAAGAGTTGACAAAACGACAGCTCTGTACACTTGGATTTTAGTCCAAAATTTGATTCCCTTTCGTATGATACAACCTATGACGCTGCGAGCCGAGGGAAGTTCGCTTTTATATATATATATAATTATATATATATATATATATATATATATAATTATATATATATATATATATATATATATATATATATATATATATATATATATATATATATATATATATATATATATATATATATATAATTATAAATTTTTACCAGTTTGTGACTGGAAAGGATAATATCCGAGTGGGATATAAATCCAGGGAGAGCTCAATGTAGACTACAGAGCATTATAATGATTTGCGGTGAATGTTTTTTGTTCTGATGAGATGAACATCTCGTTGTCCACGAAATAAAAATTATAAACGAAATGGGAAATGGATAATTAAAGTCTCCGTCTTCTTCTTATCATATATATATATATATATATATATATATATATATATATATATTATTGTTATTTAAAAAATAGTGCTCATAAACAAAGTATATATATATATATATATATATATATATATATATATATATATATATATATATATAATAACGTTAAACGTTATTTTCGTGGATTTCAGACTTGAGTAGATGTTTCACTTATTTATTGAGAGAATATTTATTTATTTTCGTCTACCTGCTTAAATATTCGAGAAATCTTATCTAAAAGAAGAATCTTACAACAGGGCGCATCTATTTCTTTAACAAGGTTTCTCGAATATTTAGGATAAAACGAGCGTCTACTCAAAGATGTGTTTCCACTAAAATAACTTTGAAAATGATGAAAATTACATGTCCTCCGCTTGCTTCTACATCCGAATGCACCCGTCGGATCATTGACTGGCGGACCCTTTCAAAAACACTCACACGTTGTGGAATGCTTTTACAGGGCCCCATGACAAGTTGATGGAGCGTCACTGTATTATTAATGTCTGGTGCATAAACCAATTGCTTTAGGTACCCTCGCAGATGAAAAGCTAAAGGACTGAGGCCGGGGAAACGGTCCTCCCCTAAGCCAGTGCATCACTAACAATGTAAGTAAAATGTGCTGGAGTTCCATCATGCTTGAACTACATACGTCTTCGTATTAGTAAGGTTAATCTGGAAGTGTGCTCAAAATTATGTCCTGTAGACAGCTCCTGTAAAAAATTTTGGGCGAACATATGGACCTACTAAACATTATCAGCTACAATCCCAGCGCGCCCATTAATCGTAAACCTATACTTGTGTCTAGCCTCTATTGTACAATGGGGATTCCGATCCGTTCACAAATATTATTTGTGTAAATTTGTTATTTTGTCTCTTCAATATGTTGCCTCCTCCCTAAACAAGACTGAAGAGACAAACAAGTTCTCCTGTGATGAGTGATCAGACGGCGAAAGTCCGTGCTCACGTTGCAAATGATACGGATACAGGAACTGCGGTGCTATGAGATGTACGATATGAGAGAACTACTTGATATGTCCAGATACCAGGATCGGCTCCGACAGCCTGTAGAATGTGTTCTTCGTGGGCAGTCGTACGAGAGGAACTCGGTCTTCCTCGATCCATAGTTTCTGGTGCCAGCGATCCTGCTTCAGAAACGCAATGCTAAACAGCAGCAAAATTTGGATGTCTTGGCTGGAAACGCAATCTGATTCAGCCGTGCAGCCTCGCGTCCATTAACATTCGCGCGGCCGTATGTAAACATCATATCTGCTTGCTCACGGTATGAATATCCTGCAATTGGTAAACGAAATATTTCTCAGGTAACTCACTACTATACACTACAGACTAACCACAAATGTACACGAATGTAACTTAGTCTAAATGTTAACACAGCGCCATCTACCGTAAACTTGTTTTTAAAACATAGTAATTCAAAGACGAAGGGCTTTTATCCTTGTTTTGGTGTGGGGAACCCGTCCTCATTATTTGTAAAGAATTTTGATACACTATATATATATATATATATATATATATATATATATATATATATATATATATATATATATATATAAGAATGGTTAAATATACATTTGTTTATTTGCGTTTTCACAAACAGCGATACTTAATTTAGAATTTGTATTTCTTATTTGCAAAATTATTTTCCATTTTAAAAGTGAATCAAACTTAAATCCAAATTCAAAATTAAACTATAATTCTCTTCATTTTTTTAACTTCAATAATATACCACCCCAACAATAATGTATCTTGTGCTATCCAGAAATTTAAAAAAAAAATAACAACCGCTGTCAAATCGACATATAAATAGAAATTCCATCACTTGAAAATTGCTTCGGCATAAAACTCCGAGTTGTGAAATTATGATATTATGTATATTGTTTAATATATATATATATATATATATATATATATATATATATATATATAAAGTGTTAATTTGGAAGACCGTTTTTGAAATCAAAATCTTTGGTTTTACAGGCATTTAAGCCAAGCAAGCTTTCTAATAGCGAATGTAAGGATGAAGCATCAAAAGATATGTAATCTCGATATTATATATATATATATATATATATATATATATATATATATATATATATATATATATATATATATGACTAGCAGTTTCTTCACTGGTAATTTATTCTAACATCTACGCAACAGTACTATGAAATACGAAATTATAGTTTCATGCACAACGCATGAAACTATAAATCCTTCAAATCTACAAATCAACCATTCGTCCTTGCATGGAGTATTGCTGCCATATATGGTCTGAAGCCCCTTCTAATTGTCTCAAGGTCCTTGATAAAATCCAAAGACAGATATGCAATATAATTGGCCCTGATCTGGCATCTCGTCTGCAGTCGCACTCTCACAGACGCGCCGTTGCCTCCCTCTGTCTTTTTTACAAATATTTTCACGATAACTTCTCCGATGAGCTGCTTTCGCTGGTTCCCAGACTTCATGACTTTAAGCGTTCTACAAGGCTGGCATCTCGCTCTCACCCTTTTACTGTCCAAACTGTTAAATGTAGCCGTCTCTTCTACTCTAATAGCTTCATGTCTCGCACTTCTCGCCTGTGGAACTCCCTCCTCATTTCTTGTTTCCCTGATAGCTATAATCTCCAACTATTCAAATGTAATGTCAATCGACGTCTCCAGATGCCCTGATCTATCCCCTAACCTTCTCTTCATCCTTTCCTCTATCACTCCTCTTTGTTCTCACTCCAACTCTGTAACTCCTTGCATGCTAGTGGCTTCCCGCCTTGCTTGGGGTTGAATGCTTAATATATATATATATATATATATATATATATATATATATATATATATATGATAAGAAATGGATTAAGTCCGATAAATATTTAATATATTTTAGATTACACGTTATTTTATAGATACACTTATTCAGTAAATGCTTTGTTCTTTAATTAAAAAAGTATAAATTACTTTTACTGGCCAGAATGTTCGAGAGATTATGTAGAAATTATGCGTTCTCTGGTAGGAATCGAACCTGCATCCTATGGTAACCCAACATTAAGGCCGACAAATGTAAATTATACTGTTTAATTAAAGAACAGATTGTAATAACAAACAAGAGCAAGAGTTGGCTTAAGGAAGCTTTGTTCTGTTTCGAATAATTGATACCATCTTAGTGAATATTTATAGACCTGTACAAATGAAAGAGTTCTCCAAATTGAGGTAATCATAAAACAAGGGAGATTACTCCTGCTTACTTTATCACACGGAGGTTTTACTTCAATAAGTGTATCTATTAAAATAACGTATAAATATAAAATATATATTTGTCGGATTTTATCCATTTCTTATGATATATTGTCGTTGTTTACGTTAGGACACGAAACCAGAACGGACATGAAACTGCGTGTTTAACAACAATAATGTGAGTTTGCTTGACCAAGAGTTCTCTGTAGCTGAACGGCTATAGTAAGTCAGGTACCTCATAGGGTGTAGTTTCGATTCCTGCTAACGAACGCATAATTTCTACAAAATGAAAAAACAAGAAAACTAAATTTGAAAGCCATCCAGATTTTAGTTCCGTTACTCATATTTATATACGTTTGCATCTCTCTCTTCCCTCCACCTTCTCTCTCTCTCCTTTTACTCTTTCTTCTCCTCTCCACTCTCACTCTCATCCCCCTCTCTCTCTTTCCCTTCCACACTCTCTTTCTTCCTTCCATATAAACTCTCTTGTCTCCACTCTCTCTCTTCTCTTCACAATCACTCTTTTTCTTCTATACCATCCCTCCCTTCCCACCACACAATCTCTCTCTTCTGTCCACACTCTCTCCCGTCTACTTTCTCTCACGCCTGCCTGTATTCTCCCTAACTTTTCCCTTCACACGCTCTCTCTTCCCATGACATACACTCTCTTCTCTCCACACACTATTTTCTTCTCTCTCTCTCTTTCCTCCACACACTCTTTCCGCTCTCTTCATTCTACTCTCTCTCGCCTTTCTCTACTCTCTCACACTCTTTGCTCTACTCTCTTCCCGACATTCTTACTCTCCCTTTCCCCCACCCTCTCTCTCTCTCTCTCTCACACACACACACACACACACACACACACACACACACACACACACACACACACACACTTCTATTCTATTCTTTTTCTCTTTGTTGTATATCTCTTTTAGATACAGTGGCTGTTCGGTTATCGGGGATAATTCTTTCCTGAATGTCGGCTGGAAATCGAAATGCACGAAATCTGAGGTAATATTCCCATAAGAAATAATTCGAATCCAATTAATCCGTTCCACACACCCCAAAATATCGACAGAAATATATTTCATACGGAATAACAATAGTTTTATATACAGAAAATAATAAGGAATAAATATTTATGGCAAATAAACCGAATAAATGAACATTTAAATTCACTTTACTTTTATTAAAGACTGGCGTATGTAAGACGGTGAGAAGTGGGAAGGGCGAAGCGGTGTTATTGTTAGAGAACCTTCAGGTAAGTCTAATTCCCCTTTCTGCTTCTTCGGTAAGTTACGCAGCAAATGCCCGGGACGCAAGTGTCCAGGACGCAACTGTCCTAGAACCACGGATGATTCACCCTGATGTGCGTGACAAGCCGGGTCCCATTTGTAACAATCTCGGTTGGTAATATCGCTCGTCAGGACACATGCCATGGAAGCAGTGATAGAGAAGCGAGAGGTTCGCAACGTTTCCTCTGAGGGAAAGACATTGTAGAGGGGTAAATAATGCATCACCCAAAAGGACGCTTTTGAAGACAGGTAAGTGAGGACTGGGCAGCATCAGGCCAAATATCGCTGCAATTATAATCTGATCTGGCCTCAGATTAGCGAACCGACCTAATTCCCTTCGTATTCCATTGGTGAGATATATGTTCCACTCGAGCTGCTGCTTTGTGGAACTGACTCCCAGGGCGACGCTTCGTCCATCATTATAATCTTAACCTGTTCAAGTCTAGGGTTAACCGTTCTTCTTCCTCTTCTTCTTCTATATGCCGTGTTCTTTCAGGGCGTAGGCGATCATGGCTCTCCACTTCCTCCTGTCTCTTGTAGCTTTTAATAAGTTTTGTCTTTTTGTTATGTCTCCCAAATCTTCTCTGCCATACGTTTGTTGAAGCCTATTAAGTATGCCACACGTTGCTTTCCTCTTCCCCTCTTTCCACCTGTCCATCCTGTGGGTATCAGATTTTCCAAGCCCTCCATTCTCATTACATGTCCCATAAATTTCATCTGGCTCTTACTGATTCTAAGTATAAGTTCCTCCCCAAAACCTTATCATTGCGAACATGTTCGGCGCATGATATCCTCAGCATCCTTCTGTAGAACCACATTTTTATTGCTTCGAGTCTCTTCTTCATCTTTGAGGAGATTGTCCCGCATTCGTTGTCATACAGGAGGACAGATTTCACGTAACAGTTTAGTTCTCCTTTCTTCGTTCCTCTCTCGTAATATTCTGATTAGCTTTTGGAATGCGTCTTTGGCCATCCCAATACGTTTTCGGATCCATCGCATTTGGCTGCCGATTCGAGATGTATTTCAGAGTCGGCCGGAATTTTCACTAACACACCATTGATACTAAATCTGCCAAGAATTATTTGAAATTCCACTTATAAGTAATGTAGAAAGCCTTGCGCCATGAAGTTGTTTCTAAATGTTTAACTTTTTGTAAATACAGTGT
>CAHIKZ030004414.1:2162500-2190000 GCA_903632075.3 Acanthosepion pharaonis | reverse complement strand
AAATTCAAGGTTTTTCTTTTATCAATCTTTTTTTAAATTCAAGGTTTTTCTTTTGCCAATCTTTTTAATTTCAATATTTTTCTTTTGTCAATTTTTTTAATTTCAAGGTTTTCCTTTTGTCAATCTTTTTAATTTCAAGGTTTTCCTTTGGTCAATCTTTTTAATTTCAAGGTTTTTCATTTGTCAATCTTTTTAATTTCAATGTTTTTCTTTTGTCAATCCTTTCAATTTCAACGTTTTCCTTTTGTCATTTTTTTCAACGTTTTCCTTTTGTCAATCTTTTTAATTTCAATTTTTTTTTTGTTAATTTTTTAATTTCAAGGTTTTTTTTTGCCAATCTTTTTAATTTCAATATTTTTCTTTTGTCAATCTTTTTAATTTCAAGGTTTTCCTTTTGTTAATCTTTTTAATTTCAAGGTTTTCCTTTTGTCAATCTTTTTAATTTCAAGGTTTTTCATTTGTCAATCTTTTTAATTTCAATGTTTTTCTTTTGTCAATCTTTTCAATTTCATGGTTTTCCTTTTGTCATTTTTTTTCAACGTTTTCCTTTTGTCAATCTTTTTAATTTCAAATTTTTTTGTTAATTTTTTAATTTCAAGGTTTTTTTTTTTTGCCAATCTTTTTAATTTCAAGGTTTTTCTTTTGTCAATCTTTTAAATTTCATGTTTTGTTTCATTTTCTTTCCTTACTTTATCAATCATTTTCATTCAGCGTGATTTACAAACTATCCTTTATCCTTACCTATCGTGCTTTTCTTTTTCTTTGTATAATTTTTCCCTTTTTTTTCTCACTATATTCTTCTGCGTTACATATCTATTTTTTCATTGCCTTTCTAACGCCATATTTATTTTTCTTTCCTTTTCCACATGACGTCGAATTCTTTATTCACTTTCAATTTACTTTGTCTTTTGTTTTTTTGTTTTCTATGCTTTCCATTCTTGACTTAGTTTCCAATAGCCATATATATATATGTGTGTGTGTGTGTGTGTGTGTGTGTGTGTGTGTGTGTCGTCCTCTTCAGGTCAGGAAGGAATCAGAGTGTGCTCCACCCAGTTTAACGGAAACGTAATTTTTTTACGTCCATTGGTGGATTGTCGCCTACCATCTTTTTTTTTCCCCTTTCTCTTTCTCTGTTCTCTTGCCTGTTTTTACATGTCAGCAAAATTTTGTAAGAGTTTTTCATCTTGAAAGAAAATTACAAAAAATACAGGAAAAATTCTCTGTGATCTCATTGCAATCCAGAAAATGTAGCGAAAAGTATTAACCGAATATATATATATATATATATATATATATATATATATATATATATATATATATATATATATATATATGAATATTAATTCTTTAAGCATAGCTTAGATGTTGCAGAAGGCCGAAAGTACGGAACACTCTGTGTGGCTGCAACTCACAACTCCGTTTTAATAGATCTAGTGAGACAAGCTTGCTTAACTTTGCAACACGCCGAAGTGCCTCATACACATGCGTTGGTATATATTTCGCATTACGATAAACGTTGCAGTTATTGACTAAACGTTTTTGATTTGATATACTTGTTTTTTTTATGCTAATTAACATTCGTTTCAGTCAGCTGTTGGCTCTCACGCTGGCCAATAGAATCTTCCTGCCTATTCGTGTCAGCCAGCTATTGGCTCTCACTCTGGCCAGTAGAAAATGGCCGCAAACTATATGAAAAGTGCCGTAGAAGCATGAAAAACTCGATTATTTCCACTATCGATGGGAGTTGGGAAATGCAATGTCGGTTTTGGCTTTCTTGGTAACTTGGAGCATGTGCATGTCAATTTTGGTGAAAATCCGTCGAAAATTGCGGCCTCGCATTCACACACACACACACACACACACACACACACACACACACACACAAACACACACATCCTGCCTTTTATTGATAGAGATGTCAAAGTTTGTTTTGTTTTTTTTTATTTGATGCTTTGTTTTTTATGGCTTATCAACCCTTTGTATGTTATTTGGCTCTAAATAACATACAAAGCATCATCCATTAAGCAACATTGAGCCTAGTCAGTAGCAAGATGGGTGACTGCGTTGGAATACCAGGTGTTGTAAACATGGATAATTTTTTTTTCATGTGCAATGTCATTTCAGGACGTAGGCCATCATGGATCTCCATCTCCCTCTATCCCTTGCAGCTTTCAACAAGTTCCTTCCCTCTGCCACCTCTCCCAGACCATGTTCTCTCATCCACATGCTTAAGCCCGCTAGGTATGTCACGCGTTGTTTTCCCTTGTCCTCTCTTTCCCTCTATTCGACACGTGAGTATCAGATTCTCCAGGCCCTCCTTCCTCATTATGTGTCCCAGAAACTTCAGCCACCTCTTCCTGATATTAAGTATCTTCTACTTCTATGTCCCTTTTTCCTTCAGGAAGTTGGCGATCACGGCTCTCTACAATTCCCTATCCTTTGTTGCGCTTAACAAATTTTGTCATCAAATTTTGTCATTCCTCCCTGACCTTGTTCCGCCAGTTATTTACTCTAACTCACTAAATAACTTAAGCGTTATTTTCCTACGTCCTCCTTGTCTTCAATCTGCCATATGAGTATCAGATTTTCCGAACGCTCATTGTGGTCGAGAAATTTCAACACTCTCTTCCTGATGTTCAGTATACATGTCCTTTTATGAACGGCTTGAAATTAAAAGCCGGGTTCTTTATATTCACAAATACCTTTGGGAAAGCTATGAATGCAGCTATTCTCCTCACCTATGGGTTAATTAGTGGGAATTGTATCAGAAAATCATTATTATCTCCAAATAATTCTTACAAACTAAACTATTTTCTGGCTTTAAATAACCTATAAAAATCAACCAATTAAATTGTACTGAGGTCTAGTGAAAAAAAAAACTCAGAAAATGTATTTGAATAATCTCAGACATTATATAGAAAAATATAAAATTAGTTCATTCATTAGTCATACAAGAAGGGACGTGAGAAATTGTTCAGCGGAAGGAAAAAGCGACATATTTACATTGTTCGGATTGTTTTCCTCATCTTTGCTGCCATATTCACGACGTTTCGGCCGTTGTACGCCCCGGCCTGCTTCAAGTGATTGGAATTTTGAACTGAACCCTTTCTTTCGCTCACCGGGTTGATTGTTCTATTTCCACGCGCCATGCCTCTTCCAGATCTCGAAGTATCTGTTATTTCACTTTAACTAAATTCTGTTCCTTTTAACTCAACTCTGTAAGATTTTTTTTTTAACTCAGCTGTAGCCAGGTATTGAACTTACAACTTTATGGATCCAAACAATGCTTTTATCCACTGGGCCATGTGTCCTTGAGGAAACTTTAAATAATGTAAATAATTACAATACCTCATCTCAGAAATATAGACAGAAGTTGAAGGTGAATATGGAAATAAAGATGAGGACAACAGTCCGAACAAAGTAAATAATGTAAATAATTACAATATCTCATCTCAGAAATATAGACAGAAGTTGAAGGTGAATATGGCAATAAAGATGAGGACAACAGTCCGAAAAATGTAAATCAGGTAATTAATTACAGTACCTCATCTCAGAAATATAGACAGAAGATGAAGGTGAATATGGCAATAAAGATGAGGACAACAGTCCGAACAATGTAAATAGTGTAAATAATTACAATACCACATCTCAGAAATATAGGCAGAAAAGAAACTTGTTCGAATGTTTTAGATGTATCAGTGAGCGAAGCAACTAATTTCACTGCTAACCAGCAACATGGCTCATTGCAAGTCGCAAGACATTACAATCCTCATGGAAAAGCTGAATGACAAAGTAGGCACCGAGAGAGATGAGGAAATAACATATTTATAGTAGGGACTCGTAATGAACGTAAAAAAAATGGTGAATTATCAAGTAGTAACCAATACGTGCTTTCAAGAACATCCAATGCGTATATGGACATGAAGTAGACCTGGAAGTGAACAGAAAAAAGTACAAACCAACTATATAACTATCAATAATTTAGTAAAAAAAATCTGCAAAACATACTCAAGTGCCGACTGTGGCAGCGACGAAACTTCCAGTGGAATGTAAAGTTAGAGAGCAACTACAGTAATAGAAGAGGGACAAAGCAGCACCGAAATGTCAACAAGAGAGATTCCTGAATCATCCAAATGTGAAGGAGAATTATATGGACAAAAAGCATATACAATAGACAAAAGATTATAGGTCTCGAACAATTTTCTATGATGACGTTTTGGGCCTTAATGTCGGGAGTAGCCTAAACATACATCGTGTCGACTTAAGGATTGTGATTGAAACTGGGTAGACCAAAAATATATAGAAGAAAAATAGATACTCACGCACAAGAC
The DNA here is from genome assembly GCA_903632075.3 of Acanthosepion pharaonis. Lineage (NCBI taxonomy): Eukaryota > Metazoa > Mollusca > Cephalopoda > Sepiida > Sepiidae > Acanthosepion > Acanthosepion pharaonis. The sequence goes on along the minus strand of CAHIKZ030004414.1, from coordinate 2,185,669 downwards.
GGTGAAAACATGTTGAGACCCATCAACAAAAGACAAATATTACTTCTCTTACATGGAGCTTAGGTTCATCAATCCCTTGTACAGGTTTATCATTGTCAATGAGTTTTGCGTTCATCATTGACGAAAGTCATTTATATCACCTATTATATACTTATAGGGATGGTGTACGGTGAAATGAATAAATACTTCGAATGAAAAATCAGAGATTGAAGTTCGAATATCAATCTAGTTCATTACAATCAACTAGCCTTGGTAAATGTAAGAATCCATCTCTACTACATACTGCTATTGAGTAAATAGCATGACAGACTGGGTCTTATAGCATTGCTTGATAACCAATCAAGGAGAAAGAAATATCTGAATTCGAACCAGACTGGAGATAATCCCAGCTATGTGTTGAATTGCAGGGCAGATTGAGTCCTATAGCTTTGGTTGGTAACCACTCTAGAAGGAAACCTCTGAATTCAAACCAGTCTGGAGACCCCCCCCCCCGCCAATTATGGATTGAATTGCAGGGCAGACTGGGTCATATAGCCTTGGTTAGCAACAAGTCTATCAAAGAAACAAATGACACTCTACGGCGAGAAAGTCTTCTTTCTAATCTTCTGCCGTGTCATGTTTCACATATGGCATTTAACTGACTGATATATGTAAGGAACGTTTAGCTTGGATGATTCATTAAAAATTACAATTGGTTCCCAGAAACGTAAAATACTCATGATTTGATTTGTTTTGGTGTTTAAATGTCATAGCAACATCAGTATGGGTCATTTACTGCTAATATCTAATTTTCTTGGAGGCTTTGAACTAATAAACATATGAAACATGCTATTCCGCTTTCACAGTTGAATACATGGTAAATGATACACAGCTTTTGTGCATATACATGTTTGTGTGATCATTAATAAAAGCAGTGATATGTGTCTTTTATTTTTTGCTGAAGTTATATTTTGGAATAAGGCTTGATTGAAGAAATTGTAGGGTATGATATGGATTAACGTAATGAAAGTTATTTCATGTTGATTGATGTACAATAAATACGTTCTAATAGTATTTTTATTAGGAAAATGTATTTTTATACTTTCATAGTATTTTCTTCTTGTTTGAGAATTCACTTTTTGCCCATAGATCGTAACCTAACAGGGACTAAAACGCTGGGTCTGATTGAACCTGACAGCAACAGTAATTAAGAGGTGGTTCCACATTCATCAAAATCTTTAACTTCCGGTTCAGATGCCATGATCCCGGATGTAGTTTCGAATCATACCTAAGACTAAATACTTATGACTTAACCTTATGATATGATGAGCTAAGAGAAGGGTGTATACATCTTAAGGGAACACGCTGTAAAGCAACCGTAGTCAAGAAGTCAGACTGTTTATTCGAAGGCTTGTAAAATTTGAGTATCCATAGCATAAAAGTCATAAAAACTTTTCCGTATCAGATAATAAAGGTTTCGACGTTTTCGTCAGATTGTCGAGGTGTTCAAGGTTGAAGGCTCATATTTCTTTTAATGCCAATTTGCAGAAAGGCAAAACATGTTATTCCGAATTTCAACGGTTTCGTATAAACATCCGGTTAGCCTTTTAATTTTGTGGCTGACGAAATCTGAGTGATAAATTCTGTTTCTTGAAGATGTCAAAGAGATGAATTTGAAAATAAAAGGCTTTGATGCCTCCACTTGCAAGAGAAACTCGAGCAGTCGCCAATCCAAGCGAAAACAGGTTGAAGGCACAAAACACATCGAGGATAGCAAAACTTGGCAAAAGCTTTGTTGATTTCGTTGAACATTTAGATAATCAAACTATCACGTTTTATGATATTAGCAAAAAAAAAAAAAAGTACGATGGAGATAATTAAATAGAGAAGTGTTTACTAATGAGTCCTTACATTAAAACATTCTACCAACACCGCCCTTCCCAGCAAAAGAAATCTTATCTTTACAAAACATCACCCAATACAAGGCTCGAGTGCCACTCAAGGTTAGCGTAGATGTTTCATTCAAAATTACAATTAGTTCCAGTGAAGTAAAATACTTATGATTTAATCTTATAATATGATGTGTGCTAAAAGAATGTATACGTTTTAAGTAGGAAATTAGAGAGATAGTGAAATAACAAACTCAGAGTAGGGACTCGTAATGAACATGATGAAAAATGGTTACTAATGATCAGACGCCATGATCCTGGATGTAGTTTCTAGTCATACCTAGGACTAAATACTTATGGCTTAACCTTATGATATGATGAGCTAAAAAAGAGTGTATACATCTTAAGGGAACACGCGGTAAAGCAACTGAAGTCAAGAAGCCAGAATGTTTATTCGAAGGCTTGTAAAATTTGAGAATCACTAGCATAAAAATCATACAAGCTTTTCTGTATCAGATAACAAAGGCTTCGACGTTTTCGTCAGAACGTCGAGGCGTTCAAGCTTGAAGGCTCATATTTCTTTTAATGCCAATTTGCAGAAAGGCAAAACATGTTTTTCCGAATTTCATCGCACCTATTTTCAAGAACATCTAAAACGTATATGGACATGAAGAAGTCCAGGAAGAGATCGGGAAAAAAATACAAATTACTAGCGGCATGGCTCGGCATTGCCCGTGCTTGATTAAAAAATCCTACGACTCATACAGCAATAGCTATCACTTGACTTAAAATATTTTTGCCCTTCCTTGCCTTTAAAGGAGTGCCCTTTGCCGTGCTGATGTTGCTACATGCCTTACTTCTTGCCTATCTCACACTGCGAATTTTTTCGTAACTCTATACTAAACATTAAATCTGTTACGAAAAAAAAACTAAACAAAATGAACACAAAACGATCAGCTTTAAAAAAGGACTCGTAACTGGAAAAGCGGAATGAAAAATGAATGTTAACAACAAATACTTTTTCACATCCAACCCAGTTCTGCGGAATCAGATTCAACGTTGAGTTTAAGCAAGCGAATGAGCCAATTGGAGTAAAGTGCCATGCAGATTTAAATTTTCCCACTTGTGACGAATGCAACTATCGATTTTTTTTTGCATGCTAGCATGCTAGTTAACATTCGTGTCAGTCAGCTGTTGGCTCTGACGCTGGCCAATAGAATCTTCCTGCCTATTCGTGTCAGCCAGCTATAGGCTCTCATTCTGGCCAGTACAAAATGGCCGCAAACTACATGAAAACTGCAGTAGGAGCATGAAAAAATCGATTATTTCCACTATCGATGAAAGTTGGGAAATTCAAAGTCGGTCTTGGCCTTCCTAGTAACTTTGAGCATGTGCATGTAGATTTTGGTGCAAATCCGTCAAAAATTGCGGCCGCGGATTCGTTACACACACACACACACACTCACACACACACACACACACACACACACACACACACACACACATCCTTAACACAATTTACGAAGAACTGAGACCAGTCTGTCTTAAGCTTAAACAAAAAAGATTACGGTTTGCTGGCCACTGCCACCGAGCAGACAGGGAAATTGTCTCATCCTTACTCCTATGGCATCCTATCTGGAAGTGTCTTCTCGGGACTCAGGGTTAGGCATTGGGGATCTGGGGACAGCAATACAGAACCGAACAGTATAGAAAGAGTTTGTCAATGGATTTTTGACCAACTATAGGGATGTCGAATGATGATGATATTAATGAGAATCACATTTATGTTGCTTCAGGTCTCTTCTTCATCTTTGAGGAGATTATCCAAAATTCATTACATTACAGGAGGACTGATATTACGTAAGAGTTCAATACAGTTATTCTTTGTTTCTGACGATATTTTCCTGTTTCTTTATACGTTACTTAGTCTTTGGAAAGCATCTTACGCTATTCCAACGCGCCTTTGGATTCTGTGTAACACTTTTCGTCCAACTTTAAAACACTTCTCAGATATTTACATTTTCGAACTTAGTTGATTTTTCTATCTCCAACTTGGCATGTTAAACTCTTCCTTTGCTAACAACTATAGATTCTGATTTCTTACAATTCACGTTTACAACCTATTTCACGCTTTCTTTCTCTATCTTCTTTAAAAAAAAATTGTGGTCGCCTGTCAGTGTTTGCTATCAGCACTGTGTCATATGCATATCTTATGTTGTTAAGATTGTGGTCGATTAAGACGTAAAAGGTTATTAAGTATGAAAGACTATTTTTTTAAAGCATTACGCCCCGAGCAAGGTGTGAAGCCACTAGGATGCAGGGGGTTGCAGAAGATTTGGAGCGAGAGCAGATAGGAGTGATAGAAGAAAGGATGAGGAGAAGGATAGTAGGTAGATCAAGGTAACTGGATGTGTCGATTGACATTACATTTGAATAGTTGGAGATTATAGCTCTCAGGGAAAAAAGTAATTGGGAAGAGTGTTCCACAGGCGAGAGGTGCGAGGTATGAAGCTATTGGAGTAGAAGAGACGGCTAAATTTAAAAGTTTCTACAGTGTAAGGGTGGGAGCGGCATGCCAGCCTCGTAGGGCGCTTGAATTCATGGAGTCTGGGAACCAGTGAAAGCAGCTCATCGGAGCAATTACCATGAAAGTATATGTAGAAAAGACAGAGAGAGGCGACGGCGCGTCTGTGAGAGAGTGATTGTAGACGAGATGTCAGATCAGGGCCAGTTATATTACATATTCGCCTCTGGATCTTGTCAAGAACTCCGAGGTAAACAGAAGGTGAACCCAGACCATATATGGCAGCAATACTCCATGCAAGGGCGAATGGTTGATTTATATATTTGAAGTATCGATTCCGGGGAGAAAAAGTTCCGAAAAACAAAAGACATTAACTAGAGAGAATAATCAATGGACACGAATTAAGAAAACGGAAGTTTGACATTGCATTTACATATTTGAAGATCAAAGTTGATTCGATTGCAAGAAACTAGAAGCATTTACGAGCATCCTTGTAGATTATCTGATTCTTTCAGAATCGCCTCACTGCATACCAAAGCAAAGAAAAAGATATTATGGTTGAACTTTTACTCTTATTCGATCAGATTTTGACAGAAAGATCCAACGTCATGATATAGAAAAATTATTTACAGATTAAAGTAAATCTATTTTAACCATGTCATAAAAATAACGGCATAAGTGTAGACTTCACTGTTATTACCTTTTGACATGAATGTTTAAACATGTTCCTCCAATTGTCCTATTTATACTCTCCTTTTTAACGTTGTCTTTTCAGTATCCAGTTTTATAAAAATCCATTTGGCCGGCGCACCAATGTCATAAGCCATACTGAGAAATTGTTTCACAGGTTCAAGGGAGGTAACTCTGCAAGGCACATGTTTAGGCACATTAAAATCAAAATACTTTTAAAATATACTTGGCTTATTATATATAGATAGATTTTTTTTATTGAGGTACCCCTGTATGTGAGGGTGTTGGCGGATTACAATATTGTTTCTTTACTACATCACTGGCTGATATATCCGGCATCTGGGGGATGCTTTTCTGATTCTAGACTTCCTTGGTCAAATCTATTAGGTTGGTGCAAAAATAATGACGTAATAATGTCGTTTTTGACGTATTTTTTAACGTCAAAGAACGACATTATTACGTCATTATTTTTGCACCAACCTAATAAAAATTTCTTTGTAAATTCGGGAGGCCGTTCCGCTAATTTCAAAACTTCAGATTCTATGTAAGGTGTTGCTTAACTACTTTTTTTTAATTTTTATATCTTTCTTTGCTATTAGGCCCCTTATTTTTATGTTTGGAGACAGAAAGTATGTATATTGGATACATGTTTTAACTTCGCGGCCATATTCACCTTAGTGTGCTCAGAGTTGAAATGTAACTAGAATTATTTTTTTTTCGGTACTCGGACAACTTGGACGACGGACATGTAACCGAATGGACATTTAGCGGCAAATGTAGTGGCCTACTTACATGTATGTCACACTCTTTATCGTAACGTGCTGCATATATGTATATTTATTTACTGTATTAATTTTTAATTTTTCGTTTTTTTACAGGCTTTTTCTAAACTATCCTGTATATGTTATATTTTACTTCAACTATGACTGTAAGATGATAAGTATTTTGAGAAAAAGCACATTTTACTACAACAAAAATCATAAGATTTTATGATATGAAAGATCTTTCAGTTACGCTTTTAATGATCAATATCTTAAAGGGATGAACTAGCTTTTATCTTACTGTTAAATATGAATTTAAATAATAAATAGTGTTACTTTTTACTCAGATACATTAAAATATTTTTAATAATACTAATATCAATAAACAAATGTTGAAATAAGAAAACTTTTAACTTCAAATTTAGATTTAGTAATTTAATCACTTGAAATTCAGTGGAAATTATTAGTCCTATTCTACTTTATAAAACTGCTAATTAAAATACATAATGTATTGCTTGTTAATATTTTTACATTGAACTATTTCGGTTAAATGTCCGTCGGCCAAATGTCTCTCGACCAAATATCCGTTCGGCCAAATGTCTCTCGACCAAATGTCTGTTCGGCCAAATGTCTCTCGACCAAATATCCGTTCGGCCAAATGTCTCTCGACCAAATGTCCGTTCGGCCAAATGTCTCTCGACCAAATGTCTGTTCGGCCAAATGTCTCTCGGCCAAATGTCCGTTCGGCCAAATGTCTCTCGACCAAATGTCCGTTCGGCCAAATGTCTCTCGGCCAAATGTCTGTTCGGCCAAATGTCTCTCGGCCAAATGTCCGTTCGGCCAAATGTCTCTCGACCAAATGTCCGTTCGGCCAAATGTCTCGACCAAATATCCGTTCGGCCAAATGTCTCTCGACCAAATGTCCGTTCGGCCAAATGTCCGACCAAATGTCCGTTCGGCCAAATGTCTCGGCCAAATGTCCGTTCGGCCAAATGTCTCACCAAATGTCTGTTCGGCCAAATGTCTCTCTCAGTTCGGCCAAATGTCTCTCGACCAAATGTCCGTTCGGCCAAATGTCTCTCGACCAAATGTCCGTTCGGCCAAATGTCACTCGACCATATGTCCGTTTGGCCAAATGTCTGTTCCTTTCGGCCAGATGTCTCTCGACCAAATGTCTGTTCGGCCAAAACCAAATGTCCGTTCGGCCAAATGACCATATGTCCGTTTGGCAAAATGTCATATGTCCGTTCGGCCAAATGTCTCGACCAAATGTCTGTTCGGCCAAATGTCTCTCGACCAAATGTCTCTCGACCATATGTCCGTTCGGCCAAATGTCTCTCGACCAAATGTCTGTTCGGCCAAATGTCTCTCGACCAAATGTCCGTTCGGCCAAATGTCTCTCGACCAAATGTCTGTTCGGCCAAATGTCTCTGGTCCAAATGTCCGTTCGGCCAAATGTCTCTCGACCAAATGTCCGTTCGGCCAAATGTCTCTCGACCAAATGTCTGTTCGGCCAAATGTCTCGGACAAATGTCCGTTCGGCCAAATGTCTCTCGACCAATGTCCGTTCGGCCAAATGTGTCTCGACCAAATGTTCTGTTCGGCCAAATGTCTCTCGACCATTGTCCGTTCGCCAAATGTCTCTCGACCAAATGTCCGTTCGGCCAAATGTCTCTCGACCAAATGTCAAAATGTCCGTTCGGCCAAATGTCTCTCGACCAAATGTCCGTTCGGCCAAATGTCACTCGGCCAAATGTCTCTCGACCAAATGTCCGTTCGGCCAAATGTCACTCGGCCAAATGTCTGTTCGGCCAAATGTCTCTCGACCAAATGTCTGTTCGGCCAAATGTCTCTCGACCAAATGTCCGTTCGGTCAAATTTCGGCCAAATGTCTCTCGACCAAATGTCCGTTCGGCCAAATGTCTCACGGCCAAATGTCCGTTCGGCCAAAATGTCTTCGACCAAATGTCCGTTCGACCAAATGTCTCTCGACCAAATGTCCGTTCAAATGTCTCTCGACCAAATGTCTGTTCCAAATGTCTCTCGACCAAATGTCCGTTCGGCCAAATGTCTCACGGCCAAATGTCCGTTCGGCCAAATGTCTCTCGAAATGTCTCAAATGTCCGTTCCGTTCGACCAAATGTCCGTTCGGCCAAATGTTTCTCGACCAATGTCTGTTCGGCCAAATGTCTCTCTACCAAATGTCCGTTCGGCCAAATGTTTCTCGACCAAATGTCCGTTCGGCCAAATGTATGTCGGCCACATGTCCATCGGTTAAATATCCGGCCACTTCATCTCTCCACTTTTGGTTTCAATTGGAGGTTGTTTTCACCATTTTTTTTTCGTTTTCTCTCACATTTCATAAAATTTTTTATGATGTTTCGCTTCCTTAATTAGGTTTCCAATTTGTCGGAGATATTGGTTGCTTTTTGTTAATTATTTATTTTATTTTCTTTGTTAATTGCTTCCCAGTCTTCCTGCAATTGTTTTTTTTCTATTCCGCTGATTTCTTTCTTGTATCAATCTTTTCCAATCAATATTGCCATCACACGGCTAAAGAGGATAAAATAACATTGTTTGAATCATCTATTTTGTTCTGGTCGAGATGTTGCGACATCAATGTTAACCTATATATATATATATATATATATATATATATATATATATATATATTAGCGTTTGGATATTATGCCTAGCTGTCGTTCGTGTAGCATGTTAGTGATAACGAGATATTTTGTTGTTTAGATTCGTACTTTTTGTCACGATTAGATTCAAAATAGGAATTATAAACTCTGACATGTGTGACAAATTGCCTGAGCCAAGAATCCGATATGCTGAAGTCCATGATTTTGTTGATTACTCTACTCGGGCTATGCCACGTGATTCGGTGTTTCGTGGGCCACTCAAAATATGTACTTAGGATGGGGTAAGTTTTTGACTAACAAAAGGTTAAAAAATGTTCCCCATTGTTTTCGCGTCCTGGGTAAGACGATAAACTACATCCGACAGCAAGGCATTTGATCAGGAGGTTTTGAGGAGCGTGTAAACCGCCTCTTAATTAACTAGTTTTCCCAGGTACACTTTCTTCCCTGGGTGGTAGCACCTGTTAAGGTCCCAGCTATGGACAAATAGTTAACCCCTAAACTGGGATCAAAACGCCATGAAAGTCTAAAAATATGTTTTAATACCCACAATACAGTTTTGTAAAAAAATATTACCAGCAGTGAATTTTTTACCAGCAATACATTTTTGAATAAAAATTATTACCAGCAACACATTTTAGAAGAAAAAAATATTACTATCAATACATTTTTGATGAAAAAAATATTACCAGCAATACATTTTTGTTAAAAATATTATCGGCAATACACATTTGGACAAAATATTAGCAGCAATAACAATCTTGTCGGCATTATATAAACAATTGAGGTTGATATGCCGTAAAACAAACCAAACCCAACTAAACACATTGTGTTCGAGACTAATGTTTTAAGGGGTGATGCCTTCTTCCATTCAAATGGACATTAGCATTCAAACGCAGTATAGGTGGCATTAAATTCGCCATTAATTTATAGTTATCGGTGGCTTATTTTTACAACACATTTTCGTTATCCTTCTATAAAAGTTTTCCCATTCTAGGCCGAGTTTCTTTTTCATTTCGCACATAAGCTGATAGGATTCCGATTTTAAAAACACTAACATCTATTAAGACATTGTTTATGGCAATAGATGATGTTTGATGACATAGTTTCGACAAGAATGGTCTTGAACAAAAAATCGGCTACTTCTAACAAATATTCCAAGAAATAGTACTCAAGATAAAGCTTTCACAAACTGAACTAATGATCTGGAATTGGATTGAAAGGAGTAACACTGAATGCTTATAAGAATAGAGTATGTCGAATCAGTCAATACTAAACAATTCAAATACCTCTGGAACGTATTTATTACCAGAGATGAGGAAATTAAAAGTTGTACTTGGAGTACTTTCATCCGAAAATGCAAGTTACTACAAAACAAAAATATGAAGCATTTTCTTAAATAGCCTCGTCAGATCGAGACTATAATATAAATGTCATGCCTTAAACTCGTTCAGAAATATCTAAAGTGTCGTCTATGTAGAGCAGCTTTCTCAGATCGATGGTCAAAAATAGCTTCAGAGCGAGTGAAGCATGTAGGTCTCGTCTCATTGAGAACCATCCTTAATCGACATACTTGGACTGGCGTCAAAGAATCCCAAAGAATTCTACCAAATAACAAAAATAACATCACTCGAGTAATTTCAAAAGCGATAACAACGAAAAGAGGGGAAGAGATAAAAACACAAATCAAGATGCTGAAGTTCCACCGTACAGCAAAGAAAAGGCAAGGAAGGAAACCACAAGAAACGCTGGAATGAGAATTAACATGCGATTAAATTTGAGAAACCTCTTCTCAAGTCTGGTCTGTATTAATGCCTGTTCCAATACTGATGGTGGGGGGTCTGCTTCCTCCCTAAAATATTATTTTAAGAGAAAGGTTTTATAAATTCCAACCGACAGTAGTGTTGACTGCTTGGTGAGTGAATGCTTAATGTTTCCTTATAAGTTAACGACTAATATTAACATTACAATAATTGTGACATTCAATTACTACATCGGCAGCTGCAGGATGAAAAAATATGAGGCGTTATTTTAGATATGATTTTCTGGACTGCATCCCAGAAACAATTTATAGAATACAGGTGGATATGGACTTTCGATGCATACTTATGGCTAGAAAATATTCTCACAACAAGGTAAATAACATACTTTGATTTTGACGAACTGATTTTAGATAAGGACAAATATTGTCGCAGTTTTCGAACGTCATAAGCGTTTACACTATATACATTGTTCGTACAGTTTTCCTCGTCTTAATTGTCACATTCACAACGTTTCGGACGTTTGTGACAATAAAGATGAAGCCAGCAGTCCAAACAATGTAAATAGTATAAATAGTTACAGTACCTGATCTCAGAAATATAAACAGATCCTGAAGAAGATCGGAGCGTACAACTGCCGAAACGTCGTGAGTATGACAATAAAGATGAGGACAATATTCCAGTCAATGTAAATAGTTACAATACTTCATTTTAGAAATATAGAGAGATCCTAAAGAAGACCGAAACGTCCAACGGCCGAAACGTCGTGAATATGACAATAAAGATGCGGACAATAGTCTGAGCAACGTAAATAATATAAATAGTTGCAATACCTCATCTTGGAATAACAGAGAGATGTCATAAGTGTTTTCTTACGGCAAAATTGATTTTACGACGGATGTTCGAAACTTAATATACATGGGCATTCATAGTAATAAGCGCATGCGCATGTGACGTCATAAGAAAGAAGATGGCAACCGTAAAACTATGAAGTAACATTGAGCTTCGACTTCTTTTCTTGCCAAGGAGAATTATCTTGCAGAAATTCACATTGAATTTGCTTTTGTTTACCTGGACAATATAGAGGGCAGGATGCAGATATCGGTCTGGTGTAGTGTATCTGGCAAGGGACGACACAAGTATCTATTTGAACTACAAGGAAAACCAGATCTATTAGAAGAAAGATTATTCCAGAAATTATACTGGAAGAAAAGTAACTGCGTACGGATAGAAATTGATGTGAGTAGGTCCATAAAATAGAAAGGGGCGTCAGACATGCATGCGTCTCTTCACCGGATTTGTTCAAACCCTACAGCGACACTATCCTAAGAAAACTGGAGACCCTACCAGGATTTATTATAGGTGCGAATAATCTTAACAATATGGGATACGCAGGAGACGCCGCGGGACTTCTTAAGGTATTAAATATAAAGCAAGATGGAAGGACTAAGCATCAAATGCAGGAAGATAAAATGTATGTTCATCACAGCAACAGAAAACGCCCAAGATATTACAAACTGGAAATATAAACATCACGCAAGCGCAGAAGTTTATATATATTGAAATTTTAAAACATTTTTATGTTTATACATTCTTTTTTATAGATACAAATATTTAAGTAAATGCTCTGTTTATAATAAACAGTATTAAACAACATTTACCGGCCTGAATATCCGAGTAATTTTCATATAAAATATTCGTCCTCCGGCAGGAATCAAACCTATATCCTATACGGAACCGTCATATAGCCTGACGTGCTTTTTGGCCACAGAGGAGCGTTCAGTTAGCAAGGTCGATTTTACTGTTTTTAAACTACAGTCTTTCATGATTCTCTCACGTACATTCATATCTGCTCGACGAGTATATTCCCAGACTACTTTACGTTTATGTCTAAGCGCTATCTCTCGATCTATCATCATAATGTACAATTGTCCCGTCATAAAACAACTCTGTCCAATATAGGTTTTCGGGTTTGTACTGTGTGAAGAACAGCGTAAAAATAATACTCTGTGATATTGCTGTAGAATTTCTAAAGTCAGTGGGCCATGAAATTGTCGAGTACATGCTTGGAAATCAGTAACTGTACTTTCGCTGTGTCTCAAAGCAACTGAAAAAAATGCAAGTTTCGATCCCTAGAGAGAGATGAAGGCATTCTGTAACATAATTTCGCGGAAGATGAGCCATAGATACATCACGTTACCCCCGGTGTGTAATACCACTAAGGTTGAACATTTGTCACGGCTACCATTCAATCCAGTTGCATTTTTCAGATCGATCCTGGTTATAGCAGCCAACGATCTCACTCTCCGACATATGTCGGGATAATTCAATCCAGTTGTCTCAATAGAAAGGTTTCTATTCAACTGGCAAAATTGAAGGATGAAATTCTGTGTTGGTTACGAGTTTCTTCTTTATTCGCCATATACCTATGCGATCATGGCTCTCCAGAATTTCCTGTCCTTTATAGCGCTTAATAAACTTTGACTTTTCATTATTTCTCCTAATTTCTGTTTTGGCATCCATTTACTCATGCTCATAATGTATGTTATGCTCTGTTTTCACATTCTCTCTTGCTCTCAACCTCCTCGAGCATCAAACTTTCCGAACCGTCCTTCCTCATTATATGCTCCAAAAGTTTTAAACTTAAACTGTTTGATGTATAGTATAGGTTTACATTTTGTTTCGATTTTCTCTACATCCTCAGCATCCTTCTGCAGAACCACATTTCTGTTGATTCAAGTCTCTTCTTAATCTTTGAGAAAATTGTTCAGTATCCACTGCAATATACGAGGATAGATATCATGTAACTGTTCAGTACGCATGTCTCTTTCGCTAACGCATTTTTCTTGTTTCTTAATACTCTGCTTAGCTTTTTAAATACATCTTCGGCTAGCCCAATGCCTCTTCGGTTTTCAGCGTCATACTTTCCGTCTTCGGTTAGAACACTTCCCAGATATTTAGATTTTTGGAATTATTTTATTTTGGTATCTCCTGGCGTTAATTTATAGAGTTATAAACTTATAGATTTTGGTATCTATCTTTACACACCTGGCGTTTTCTTTAAACATACGAGCTAGCGGCTAATATTACTGGTTTGAGCTTTAGGCTATTACTTTCAGCAGCTAACTTCCGATATGTCTAAAATGATTTCTGTCAGCATCAAACTTTTAATGAATATCCGAGTGCCGGTTTGCTCTATTTCTGTGCATTCCTTTCTATGAACTGGTTTTCAAGTCCGAAACATGTTTGCTAGAACTGTATCTGAATAACTATACTTACCGTCTCCTGAATATATAGTGGTTTTCGTAGCTCAGATATGGCACAAGGACGGAGCACCTATTGAGAATCTCATCACTCAGTAGTAATTGTTCTTGCGAGACAAGCTGGCTCAACATTGCACCTGCAATAAAGATTTTCTAAGCGTGGCGCAAGGCCTAGAGTATGGATAAACCAGTCACAATAGAACTCACTACCTAGACGTCATTGGTCTAGTTTGCTAACCATTACACCACATCGAAGTGCCCCCCACCGTCACCTGAATATATGATGACTTTTCAGAATTTACTACATCCTCAAATAATTCAATCTGATTGTCTCACCTAATTACATGATTCACAGCGGTGCATTTTACTTTTTGCTTAAACTACTTGATAAGACAATAAGAAAAGGAAAAGCTTTTCACATGACGTTATCGCAACCTCATATTTGCACACACACAACGATTCTTTTGTTTAAAATAAAGGGTGTTCCTATAACTTGGATCGAATTTAAATGTGAATTAAGTTTAAGAGTCTAATGTTTTTGTTTTTTTTTTCCTTTAAGATTTACTAACTTAACGTTTTAAGAGCTCAATTGAAAAAATTGTTCCTAAATTCAAACAAACTGGGTCGTTGGCAGATGTGAAAACGTTTACGCCGTTCAGCTGAAAACATTGCTGCAGTGCACGAGAATGTTGTCGAAAATACAGACCCCTCTATTCGTCATCGCTCGTCAACGTTACATCGTTTCCAACTGCACTCTTGTTTTGTCGATTGTGTTGACCAAAAAACTCGCGATGTTTGAATGTCCATTTTCGTAGTAGGCTTCGATAACTTTAACACGTTGTTTGATTGTTCATCTTTCCATGGCTAAAATTGCCAAAAACATAAGCTGTTAAATCTGAAAGAAAAAGAAAAAAATCATTAGACGCTTATACTTAATTCACATTTAAAATCCGTCCATGTCGTTGAAACAGCCTTTATATTTCCCATAGATTTACTTGTCACTCTGTTCTGACCTAAGGTCAATTTTTTCATAACCTAATTTCAATTTTAATGCCTAATCTTCATTTGTCATTTCTCTTTGGCTAAAATGATTTTTTATATAATTCCTAATCAATTTCACCTTTCTTATACTTATATTTTGTCAGCTTCTAAGTTATGCAATTTATCCATAATATTGTCACATTCACAAAGCTTATTTCCATAACCTTGAAGCATCCTCTCCCTGGTGTTCCAAGAAGAGGACTCTAGATAAACCTTTAAAAAAAACTACAACCTGTAATTGGAATGAATACAGTGACAGCAATTTCCTTAAATTTAACAAGAAAATAAGCTTAAGAAATACAATATGAATTTGAATCAGTTCAGTGAAGGCATAAAAAACTGAAAGAAACTCGGACTAGGGACTCATTTGCTTATTGTATTTATTCAACCTATATGAGAAGCCTATCGTAAAAGAAATCGAAACATACCAAGATTAATGTTTAGTGGACATTTGCGTAACAATATATGATACGA
Source organism: Acanthosepion pharaonis (assembly GCA_903632075.3). Classification (NCBI taxonomy): domain Eukaryota; kingdom Metazoa; phylum Mollusca; class Cephalopoda; order Sepiida; family Sepiidae; genus Acanthosepion; species Acanthosepion pharaonis. The sequence continues at coordinate 2,170,646 of CAHIKZ030004414.1, read as the reverse complement.
AGATGACACAGAGGACTTAGAAAGAAAACTGAAACAAAAAGGTTCTCAGACAAGGTATTAAAGAAAAGCCAGAAAGAATGGTTAAGCATATGGCATCAGAATGAGATTTTAAAAAAATGTCAAAATCTTCTATCAAGTATTCCAAGAAATATGACTCAAGATAAATATTTTCAATACAGAAATTATGATCTGGAACTGGAACTGGAGTATATGAGATAAGGAAATAGATCATAGAATAGAAGACACTAGGGGTCGTTTCGCTAAACACTAGGAATTGCTATAAAACAAAAACATTAGCATAAAACTGAATTCATGTTCTTAAATAGGCCTCGTCAATTCAGGACATTTCATACGGATATCATGCAGATGAGAATTCGAAGACCTACCGAGATTAATGTTTAGTGAAAATTAGCGTAACAATATATGATACAGACGACTCAGAAAGAAAACTGAAACCAAACAGGTTCTCAGACAAGTTATTAAAGAATAGCCAGAAAGAATGGCTAAGCATTTGGCATAAAATTATCAACATCTTCTAACAAGTATTCCAAGAAATATGACTGGAACGAAAACAATGATTTTAGCTTCTCTGAATCCACTATAAAATTTCACTATGTGGAATTGGTAACCGCTAAATAATTCAAATTCCTCGGTGTATAGCTCAGTAAACAAATTTAGTATAGAAGATAAGAAAATAGCATAAATCTCCAACCATGTTCTTAAATAGGCCTCATCAAATCAGGACATTTCATACGGATACCATGTAAATGATCACAGTTATTCAGAAATATCTAATCTGTCAGCTGTGTCCAACCGATTACTCATATTTATGATTAAAAATGGGTTCGTGGGAAATAAAATATGTATGTCATTGAACCTTTTCGACTGGTGCTACATAATCACAAAGAACTTTTCCAATAGTTCGAAGTAATGTGATTACCTCGACGCTTATTTTCTATTAGGAAAGGGCGATAAATATTACTGGGATTGAAAAACCTATTTGCCTGAAAAATACGTTCTTAATTTTCTACCGAAAGTTGCAATGGCTGCTGGGTCAATAAATGATGAATGTTTTCTTATAAGGAAACAGTTAACATTACCATTTCCAAGCAAAATTATACAAACTGCTAGAAGCTGCTCCTCAAAAAAAAAAAAAAGAAAAAGAAAAGATAACCTACGGAAGGGAGTCGTGCCGCTATACGAATAGCCAAACTAAGAAAAACGGTTCTCCAATGACGTTACATGATGCTTTACATGCATCAATGAAATCCTTAGAATTTGCTTCTCATAGATAATTATCCGCTTAAGTAATATTTATTAGGGAATAGGTTTTTCGCTCTTGTGTACATGAGATCACGAGTCTTAGCGGTAATGTTTTTTTCCAGATAAAAGGTGGTTTCAATCCGTCGTAACTTATATTCTTCTTGGTTTGGAAGAAGACCCAGCATGTATCTGTAGGATTTGTCTATAAACTTGGAGACGAGATATTCTTAGCGGTCATTTCCACAGATCGCAATCAACAGCCGTAATTTCCGGACACGTACTGAGAAGAATGGCTTGGGGGATTTTGACACTCCCGTGACATATTTAAACACAAAAGAGATAGAGTGAAGCATACTTAACGAGAACATGTCATTACATGGAATTCGAGTGATAGAAAGGGTTCAGACATTGCTCCGAAGGATACGAAGCTGAGGAGAACAATGATCACGCACATTTTGAAGGGACATGACATATACAAAAAAAAAGATGTATCTTGCTCTTCTACATTTAGAAAGTATTACATTATATATAAAATTATCGGTGTATGCAAAGTAGGCCATCTTTTCTTTACTCATTCAAAAATAATTTGGTAACTTTACTATTTATAGTGCGTTGAGAGAAATAAAAATAAAAGGTTTTAAATTCAGGAAGCTATTCATAGATGGTGACGAAAAAGAATTTAAAACATAAAATAGATAGGGAGGAAATCGAGAAACGCAGAGACAAACTTTTCTTTTCTTTTTATGTGCCATGTCCTTGCAGGACGTAGGTGATCATAGCTCTCCAACCCCTCTGTGTCTTGCAGCTCTGAAGTTCCTTCCCTCTGCTTCCTCCAAAGTCGTTGTGTCACGCGTTGTTTTCCCTTGTTTCTCTTTCCCTCTATTCGACCCGTGAGTATCAGATTCTCCAAGCCCTTCTTCCTCATTATGTGTCCTAAAAACTCAAGCTGCCCCTTTCTGATATCTCTATCTATAAAAGGCAGGATGTGTGTGTGTGTGTGTGTGTGTGTGTGTGTGTGTGTGTGTGTGTGTGTGTGTGTGTGTGTAACGAATGCACGGCCGCAATTTTCGACGAATTTGCACCAAAATTTACATGCACATGCTCCAAGTTACTAGGAAGGCCAAGACCGACTTTGCATTTCCCAACTCCCATCGATAGTGGAAATAATCGATTTTTTAATGCTTCTAAGCGGTTTTCATGTAGTTTGTGGCTATTTTGTACTGGCCAGAATGAGAGCCTATAGCTGGCTGACACGAATAGACAGGAAGATTCTATTGGCCAGCGTAAGAGCTAACAGCTGACTGACACGAACGTTAACTAGCATGCTAGCATGTAAAAAAAAACGATAGCTGCATTCGTCATAACTTGGAAAAATTTACATCTGCATGGCACTTTACTCCAATTGGCTCATTCGCTTGCTTAAACTCAACGTTGATTCTGATTCTGCAGAAGTGGGTTGGGTGTGAAAAAGTATTTATGGTTAACATTCTTTTTTTCATTCGCTCTTTCCAGTTACGAGTCCTTTTTTAAAGCTGATCGTTTTGTGTTCACTTTGTTTAGTTCTTTTTTCGTAACAGATTAATGTTTAGTATAGAGCTTAGAAAAAATTCGCAGTGTGAAATAGGCAAGAAGTAAGGCATGTAGCAACATCGGAACGACAAAGGGCACTCCTTTAAAGGCAAGGAAGGGCAAAAATATTTTAAGCGATTGCTGTATGAGTCGTACGATTTTTGAATCAAGCACGGACAACGGCAGGCCAAGCTGCTAGTTAAGTATGTCTCCTCCTTGCTTGCAACCTCTAAGATATCATGGTTGCTCACACTCTCGGTACATGATATCCTTAGTATCCATCTGTAGAACCACATCTCTATCGCCTCGAGTCTCTTCTTCATCTTTGAGGGAATCGTTCAACATTCCCTGCCGTAAAGAAGGACAGAATTCTTTTCTTTGTTACCAAAGTAATGCTCCTGTCTCGCAATACTCTGCCCAGCTTTTGGAATGTGTCCTTGGCCATCCCAAACCATCAACGGATCTCAGTTAAAATGACAAAGTTAAAAACAGGAAAAGACAAATATTGACAAAAGATTATCGTGACAGGAAGGAAAGATAGAATGGGACTGAAATATGATAGAGATTTATATTTTAAAATTTTTAAAATAATTTAGCTTTATCGAAATAATGACGGGAAGAAAGAAGAAAAAATGAAAGATAAAATAGAAATGACATACGGCAAAGATTTATATTTCAAAACTAGACTACCCGTGACCCGTTGGGTCACTGACAGTTTAAGTCATGAATCATTGAAGCTGATTTCAGCATTAAAATGTGTCTGTTTGAAGAAAGGTCAAATAAAAATACTTACTCTATAAAGAATTCGTATTTTTAAATCTTATTCACTTAGAATATTTTTCTAAAATTAGATTAACTTAAAAATATTTTTATATGCCAAAAAATATTTTAAAATCATATTCACTAGAAAATAATTTTTAAATATGCCAAAAATATTTTTTAAATATTTAAAATATTGTTTGTGTAAAGAGAGCTGAAATATAAATAATTACTCCAGAAACAACTGGACGAAACAGCAAAGCGGGATCTCTTTTTGTTTGTCTTTAATGTAAAAACATTTTAATTAAAAAAAATGTCCGTTTGATGAAAGTTCAAATAGAAATAATGTTGGAAGGAAAGAAAGAAAAATGAAAGACAGAATGGGAATGACATATGATGAAGCTTTATAGAATGGGAATGACATACGATAGAGATTTATATTTTAAAATAATCTTGCTTGCCAGAAATAATACAGGAGAGAAAAAAGAAAAACAAAAAACAAGATGGAATGGGAATGACATGCGATGACGCTTTATATTTTTTTAAATAATCTTGATTTATAGAAATTATAACGGAAAGGAAGAAGAAAAAAACGAAAGAAATTGATAGATAGATAGATAGATAGATAGATAGATAGATAGATAGATATGAATAGCCTGAAATAGATAGATAGATAGATAGATAGATAGATAGATAGATATAGAAAGCAACAGAGAGATGAAAAGATTTGCAGAATTATACATGTTCAGAATAAGATAGAGATATATATTAAAGCACTGCCAAATAGATAGATAGATAGATAGATAGATAGATAGATAGATAGATGAATATGAAGAGGCTTAGATATATATATATATATATATATATATATATATATATATATATATATATATATAGAGAGAGAGAGAGAGAGAGAGAGAGACAGAGAGATGAAAAGATTTATACACGTTTAGGATAAGATTGAGATATATATGAAATCACTGCCAGATAGATAGATATGAACAGCCTAAGATAGATAGATAGATAGATAGATAGATAGATAGAGAGAGAGAGAGAGAGAGAGAAAGAGAGATGAAAAGATTTGCAGAATTATACATGATCAGAATAAGATAGAGATATATATGAAAGCACTGCCAGATAGATAGATAGATAGATAGATAGATAGATAGATAGATAGGGATAGGTAAGGAAAACATTTGACTGATAATATGTAACAAAAAAAATGTTCTTAATGGGCTTTTACCATCGAGTATAGAGAAAACGAATTAAAACCTGAATGGTATAAAAGCAATGTTCTAGAGAAACCGTTAGGTACGTTGTACCGTTTTAGAAGTGATAGCGACTTGAATGTGTGGTCGGTTCGCAAGATAAATGACCACACCCTTCTTTTTCCTCTTACCTCCCTACTACCAAACACACCCATACGCAATCATATGAAACAAGAGTCGTACACACCTTTTGGAAATTGACTTTCACATCTTGTTAATTTCAAGCCTGGCCGCGCCTATTCTTTTCGTTCTTTCTACTATAAATTTGCATTTATCTGTGGACAAAAACTCACTATTAATAGCTGTTTTTTCTCTCGTTTCTTCTGACCCCTTTTATCGTATACTTTATTTCTTTTTCTTTCATACGCACATATTTCTTTCCCCCCAAGCAAGGCAATAAAGCCACTAAGACGCAATGGGGGGGGGTTACTGTGTTTTAGATAATGTGAGAAAAACTAGTATGAAGCAGAGAGGACAACAAAAGAAAAGGAAATACAAAGACAGAAGAAATCGATTGACATTCCATTTAAACTTTATGAGTGCTGACTGGGAAGCAAGAAGCCGAATGAGAGTTCCACATGTGAGAGGTGAGATAGAAGAAACTGTTAGCATAGAACTTCCGGTTACATCTAGCCTTTTCAACTGACTTGAGACAACAGAAATGTGGTTCTACAGAAGCATGCTGACAATAACATGAAAAGAGGATTTGAGCAACGAAGCAGTTTTAAGAAAAAAATGGGAAAAAAACTTATACTCATCATCAGACAGAAACAGTTGAAACTTCATGGACACACCATCAGGAAAGAGTTCTTTGAAAATTTGACACTCACGTATCGAAGGCAAGATAAACAGAGTGAGACAGCGTACAACCTACATAACGAGCTTATGCGAATGGATTACAGAACGTGTTGTGGTAGGGATGGCAAAATCACAAACATTCTTAAAGAAAAGGATTTGGGGAGGACCATGCTCGCCGACGTGCCGAAGGAACACGACAAAAAAAGATGGCGACGACTGGGTTGAATCATAAGCAATTTTCGTTTTTGGGAGCCAATTCTAATGACGACATTCTCACGCAAAATACTGATGATCTGAAGTACACGAACTTTTTTTTTTAATCTTTTCACCCAAGGAAGTTAATAAAGCCACTAAGGCTTAAGTCGACACTGACTATGAAAGCATATGAGAAAACCATTCTTGAGGAAAGAGGAGAATAAAAGATCAAAGTTCAAACAGACAGAGGGTGAAGACTGACGTTGTATTTAAAATTTTCAAGGTCATATTCGGCTGGAAGGCCGGAATACAGTTCCACAAGCGAGAAGTGGGAGAGAAGATAGCACTTTAGCATATCACTTTGTTTACATCTAGCAATTTCAATAGTAAAATGATGAGATCTAGCTGCCAATCTAGTACCGCGCATAAAGTCGCGATATCAAAGAGGAAACCCCCACAAAAGAATTAACATGGAACTATTTATAGATATGCCTACAGAGAATAAACGTGTGAATATACAGTAAGAATTCTACTGAAACCTAGATGACACATCAGGGCCGATAGTTTTGCAGACTTTTCTTTGACTTTTTTCAAGTATATCTAGATACATAAAAACACTAGACCAGTTGTAGCAACAATATCCAATGTACGGCTGAAGAGTAGGCATATAAATTTCCAAGATAAATTTCTGGCGAGAGAGACTGTCTAGAACGAAATCGTGCATCAACTTTCCTAGCAGTCGTTTCAATATAATCGTTCTACTTTGTATCCTGTTGCACTGGTGGGAATAAAAATTGATGAGGTCATTCTTGTTGGTAGATTTTCTACTTAAGAATAATTTAAGTCAAGATTCTATTTAAGAGGGCTAACAATCCGCACCCCAAATCTTATCTGAAGAAGAAACATACATAGGAAACACATCCAAAAAGCACCAACATCCTCATTATTTCATCCACAATACTAAGAGAAAGGCATACAAAATATACGTCCGCAAAAGATAATAACATTCTAAACAACTATAACAATGAAAATAAACTCTATAAAACAGCCATATAATACTACCCACTAGCTCTCTAACATCTAATATGCAAAAGAATTTGTTAACAATATCAAAATAGTTATAGTTACTTCCAAAACTAACATCGATATGATCAAAACGAAAAATACCCATTACAATAATTATTCTGAAGCGGGTATTTATAAAATAAACTGTAACGACAGCTATTCACAATATCTTGGAAAAAATTTCAGGAATAAAAAAAAAAACGCATCTATGAACACAGAAAGGATCTTATACACAACAATGTAGCAAATGCATTAGATATACACCAGTCAGTTATGTGCCATGCGTGATATTCGCTTAGGCGATCATGTGTCTTTCGATACATGACTGACGAGGCAGATTTGTTTCCTATTGTAGGTTGCAATTTTTTCTACGGTAGACCACTTGCCATCCAAGGCTATAGAACTCAGTCTGTCCTGCTGGAGGGGAGAAGAAGAGGATTCATACCTTTCCCAAGGGTATTAGCACGTAGGGGAACGTAATAGATTCGACTGGAATTCGAATTACAGTTATACATAGAAATAAATTCAACCAAAACTTTGATCTAAATAATGCCAAACTTCTTAAAAAATGGAAAATTCTCGAGAGTTCCGTTATCGAGTCTTATCAGAATATAAATCTGCGGAATTTTTTTTTTCAAATATCTCAATTCCTAAATGAATTGCTCCAATCCCAAGCCAACATAAATAATTATAAAAATGTTTAAAAAATGAAAAGAAGACTGTTGAATTCATAACAACCAGCTATTTGAATACACATAATACATAAATTTATCCCACACTAAAATAATTTAAATATTAATTGTATCCTCCATAATTTACCAAAACGTTTCAGTTAACCTGTTCAATATTTATGAGCGTCTCCTAAATAAAATTAAAAAAATTAGAAAACTAAAAATATTTTAAATTTACTTTTGCAAAATAAAATCAATGTATTTTCCTTGATAAAATTCATCAGTTAAAACGGATCTACTAAAATAACTTTTCCTTTCGTCTTTATATATATATATATATATATATATATATATATATGAAGAAAAATATACAGAAAAAACAAACAAAAATCTTAATATGCAATTATGCTGTATTAATGTCAATATAAAGTCAACGTCGGACGTTTCGGTCTATTTTAGACCATCTTCAGGACATTTTCATTTAAACATAATTAACATTAGAACATATAAAAATTCAACATTTCAATTTTTTATAACGTGGAGGACTTCAAGCTTGTA
>CAHIKZ030004414.1:2145000-2160000 GCA_903632075.3 Acanthosepion pharaonis | reverse complement strand
AGGCCGTCCTTGGCTACGCTTCATGGACAAACTTAAATACAATTTAAATGCTGCAAAAATTCCTATAGAGGAGTTTGACGTTGCTGTTGAAAACCGAGCAAACAGGGGAAACACCTGCTACCGAGGTATGACTAATTTTGAAAAGAATCGTCTCAAACATCTGAGAGAATTAACAATTAACACTAAAACCCGGGGTAATTCATCAACCCATAAGACGGTCAACCCTTCAGTATGCCCTTCGTGTCGATTTGTTTGGAAATCCTTTGTAGGATTGTTGTCTCGAAATATAAAGATAATAACTGAACGGAAAGACGAGAGTGTCCATCAATATATATATATATGAAAAGTGTATATATATATATATATATATATATATATATATATATATATATATATTATACATATATATATATATATATATATGAAAAGTGTATATATATATATATATATTATACACATATATTCATATATATATATATATTTACATATGAAAAGTATATATATATATACATATACATATATATTATACACATATATACATATATATGCATATATATATATATATATATGAAAATTGTATATATATATATACATATATATATATATATTATACACACCCACACACACACATATATATATATATATATATATATAGATAGATAGATAGATAGATATATAGATATATATTTTCTTTTAAAGTTCTAAACCATTTCTTCTTGACTCCATGCCTTTATCTATCTAAACCTTTCAAAGCTCTCTCGCACGCTTTATTCCCTCTTCTCAATTTTCTCCGGAAATAATAGACCAACCATTGAAAATAATTTCGTTTTTGTCTCTTTTCCGCGTTTGCCTGCAGTCGTTCTTTCAACTTCAATATACTTTCTATTTGCTGTGTCTATACGTATTCTAGTGGGATTAAAAAAAAAGGCGATACTCGCTCTGAAAGCGAAAAGATAAATGACTATTTCTTTTCAAATCTTTTTCTTTTTTGCTTTTGGCATAGTGCCACGTTTCTCTCTGGTATCTGCTTTATTCGAGTTACGAACAGTTCTTCAGCTCAATACGTCAAACAGCAAGATTTCTCATCACTGTATTGTTGAGGTGACCCGTCGACAAATTAAAGTAAGTTTAGCACACACAGAATTAAATAAAAACAGGGAAAACCAATAAAAAAAAATCTGAAGGAAAAACTTAAAAAAAAATAAAAAGAATGAAGAAAATATTTTAATAAAAATTAAAAAAAAAATGAAAATGTCGATATACTAATAAATGAGGCCAAGGGTGAAAAACATGAGATCATCGAAGAAAGAGAAATGTAGATTTGACCGATATGAAGAAATAAATGAAAATATTGAAAGAAAACTGAAATTATGTGGAAAATAAAGGTTACTAAAGATGTATTCTCGCCATAGGAGTGAAAGCACTGTTGTTGGTTGCTCAGGAGATTTGACTGAATCTTCTTGTTTTTTTTCTAACCTGGCGAAAATCTTATTTTATTTGGGCTGAAAAGGGGTGCTTTGATAGACGAAGCGGTTACTATTGTTAACCACTCATCTGCTTTTTCGCGAAGAGCATCCTTTTCACATCTCTACCAATTGTTATCTGGCTATTCTAGATGTCCTTCATATTTTTGGAAGAGGGTCTCCTTCGAAAATTAGCGGAATTTTCGATCATTTATTAAAATAATAAATACGAACGAGAAAGGAAGTTCGTTGGGTTAATTTAATGACATATCTTCTACATAAAGGGTTCGAATTCCAACGTATATCAACGTATATCACCTGAAGAAGGCCATAGTGTACAACGGCCGAAACATAGTGAATATGTCAATAACTCCGAACAATGTAAATAGTGTAAATACCTACAGTTGTTGGATCATTTAATGCTTTATATGGGATATACAGAAAACAGTTCCAATGGATTATCGGTAAACATGTTACGATGGAATTAAAAAGGCAGCTGCGGGTCGAACTTGCCTTTGTCTCAACAAAATGTAAGATACAAGTCCGGTTTACTCTCGTGTCAAAAAATCTAGAGACAAGTACATTTTATAGTAGAGCCAAAAGCGGTAGTTACAGATCCGATTTGTGTTAGAATAAAATAGAATGTTAGAAAGGTACGATTTTTACTCGATAATCAATATAGGTGAACACAGTAAAAAAACAGGTTGACACTCATCTGGTTTTAAGTAGCGTGAAAGAAAAAAGCAGAGAGAGGTGTGGTTTATACTAGACTCAAGAAAAGGATGGACACAGGTCCCTTTTACACTAGAGTAAAAACAGGTAAAGATAGATTTAATTACACTTCAGTAACAAAAAAAAAGACTACAGGGTGGTCCGAAAGTCTTGTCACGACTGCATAACAATTTTTTTTCAGTTTTATATATATATATATATATATATATATGTGTGTGTGTGTGTGTGTGTGTGTGTGTGTGTCCTAGGACACATGGTCAATGGACAAAAGCGTTAGTTGGATGCAGTGACTTAGCACAAAGATATGTGAGTTCAATACCTGGCAACTGCAGAGAGTTAAAGTGAGATAACTCAGTTATCCTGAGAGGCGTGGCACTAGGTACAAGAAAAATATACTCTGTTGTACGAACTAAATTGTTCAGGTGGAAATTACAATCACCCGAAGTAGGTCGGACAACGTACAACGTCACAAAACTTCGTAAATATGGCATAAAAGATGGGGTCAACAATCTGAACAATGTAAATAATCTAATTCATTACAATAACTAATCTGAGAAATATAGAAAGATATTTTATATATAAGGAAAATGGATGACAAATTGTAAAAGCAGGTGTTTCCATTTTGCCATATATATGCCATAAACTTTATATAATGTTTTCATTTTTCAAACCCGTTCAAGATATTGTATCCAAGTCCATAGTTGAGTTTATTGAGTGTTGTTTTCTTGATTTTATTAATAAGGCTTCCATTATTTTTAGCCTTAATTTTTTTTTTCGCATGTAGATGATGCTATTATCTTTGTGTTGTCAACAAGTATGTTACGAATCGTTCCGGTAGATTTCCATGGTTATTTAAATGAGACATAATTGAGCTATGGTGAGAAAGATGTAGTGTAATTCTTCGTGTTATACATGTTGTAGTATGGCCTATACAATTATTTACGGCTTTTGCTTGATCGGGAATACAAATCCTTAATGACCGTGTTTTGTAAACTGAAAATATCATATAAATATATAAATACAATAAACTATTTCTTGTTAATAGTTAATATATTTCAACCTTGAAAATGGCTAAATGTATAGCCGAAAGCGTTCGGATAAAAAGAACAATTGGACAGATTTACATAATTTATCATCCGAAAAGAAAAAAATTATGAGATCACATGAGATATTTTATAAACACTAAATCAAAGCAGCTTGTCTGTCGTATTCAATATATATATATATATATATATATATATATATATATATATATATATATATATATAAATAAGGGTGTTAAATATATATATATATATATATATATATATAATAAGGGTGTTAAATACGGAGAAAGTACTCACGACAAAGATGCATTTTTGTTTCGATGCGAACGCATCTCGACAGATGAGGAACAAAGATGGTTATAAACAATTCTATTTAAAGATGCTACTTATGAAACATCGCTTCCTTTTTTTCATTATTCATTTTTTAAATGCATGAGGAGAAACACTATGAAAAGAAAAGGAATATATAATGTGTTTCTATGAAAGTAAAATAAGAAGAAGAAACAGGTAAAAGCAAATAGAAGAGGATAAGACAATAAAAGGGAAAAAAAGGGAAAGAAGGAAGAGAAACATAAAAGTTAAAAAAAAATTAAAAGACAACACATCATAACTCCAAAGAAAAAGGATAAAAAAAATAGAAGAGAATAAAAGAGAAAAGGGAAAAGGAGATTGATCTACATGAATACGAAAAAAAGAAAGAAAAAAGAAAGAAAGAAAGAAAGAAAGAACAAAGCAAGACAATATGTGTTGCTGATAACAATTCAGCCAATGAAAGAACGTTAACATTAAGGTAAATAACTATCCCGAAAGATTTGAATTTAACCGGAAATATTTCGTATATTGAAACACTCTCGATACTATGTAACGATCAAAGTTTGACGTTATTCAAAAGAGCAGACATATTTAATAGAATTAAACGTAGTATGTAAATAAAAGAACCTAAGTAAAAAAAATAGAAATGCAAAAATATTTAAAATATTACATTAAAAATTTAGATTAAAAATTTAAATTCAAAATTTAAAATATAAATAAAAAGACATGTATAGAATACTAGTATAATTTTTTTTTAATATATTCCACCTATTACCAAACTACATAACTTGTATTATAAGTATAGGTCTAAAACTATTTTTATCTAATATCATTGCTAGGACTATACATTTACAAATCAATTTAGAACCTTAATTTAAGATAGATCAGTAAGTATAATAGTGATATATATATATATATATATATATATATATATATATATATTTAATAAAAGACAGACCACGTTAAGATTCCATGTAATAAGCTATTTCACCATAACCCCTTTAACAGGGTTCTGGATCATCAGACTTTACTTCCAAAAGCTGGGTCTGTTTTTTATTCAAACATATATGCTCTGAATTTTATATTGAGCTCTCTGGATATCATCCTCCTCAGGTCTACCCATACGGATTACCTAAATTTGAATAAACTATATATATATATATATATATATATATATATATAAGAATGTAAAATAATATATAAGAGAAGTGAATTATATAGTTAAAGGTTCAGCAAGATTGTAATGTAAGATATTTAATGTGCCTATAAAGAACGGTAGTTTCGAATCTTTTGTTTAACAACTGACTATTATTCAAAAGCTTAATAATACACATTTTTTCTTGTAGACATAAAAGTCAAGGTTCATGAAAAGTTCTACAATTTCTCGCTTGTTTGAAGATCTTCCCTTTAACTTTAGTTTCCTTTTTCAAATTCAAGAAATATTTACAAAGTGAATTCATGTTGCGCTCGCTGGCATAAGTAAAAGAAGGTATATGATTTTAATATCGTTTTTTAAAGGAACTACTGATGATGATCTCAGAAAGAGATGGAAAGTAATTGTGAAATAAAAGTTATTGTCACTGTTACAGTGCATTTTTTGCATCATTTGATTGTAATACACTGGAAAATATTCGTGAAAATGAAAGGATTATGCTAAAAATAAGCAGACTGTAATTTATTTAATCAGAAATGCTTACAAGAAAATTAGCTGTCTAAATACACACAGACACACAGACACACACACACAGATAGATAGATAGATAGATAGATAGATAGATAGATAGATAGATAAAATGAGAACAAATGGAGTATAATGCAACTGTCCGTAAGATTTAATTTAAAAAGGGCTCAATACAAAGTAGAGCTAAATATTTGTTTTAAGATAGTGAAACAAAAATATGTTAAAATTGCTACACAATTAAAATTTCTAATTGTAATTGTAATTACAATGTTAAAAAGCACTACACAATTAAAATTACTAATTGTAATTGTAATTTAGTAGCGATTTTTAACGTTTTAATATGCAAAAATATATATATATATATATATGATTACACACATACACACACATTGACATATATATAAAAAGTAGTAAATACTAATATATCTACAACAGATCCTAGCAAAAAAATTAGGTTAATCATATACTACACTAAATCTAGTATATCCAACTCACTTATTCGCAATGATTCTTCCCCACTCCTCGTTAGTGATTTGCAAAAACCGACATAGTTTACAAATTCAAGTGTCCTTTGATAGTTTTTGTCTCTAATGGATTAAATAATATTTATGTTGGTCACACCACAAACTCGCTTTCACGGCGCTTGACTCTACATTTGAATGATAGCTCTAACATTTTTAGGCATTTAAAACAACATGCCTGGTCGCGTACACAATTCCGGAAAATCCTCGTTGAAAACACAACTATACTTAAACATGAAAACAATAAACAAAAACTTAAATTTCTTGAAACTTTATACATAAAACTGTTGAAAAGTAACTTGAGCAAAATAAACTACGAAATCTCCACAAATATTCTTAAATGGCTATAATTGATGACGGAAGTCATTGGTTTACACCAACAGCTTCCAATACTTCTCGTTTTCACTCTCGCGTGGTCCTGTGTGACGTTACGGGCTGCGATGCGATTTTCATTTCCACGTCTCGTATACACGAGTTAGTTGTTGTTTTAAAATTTTTCTTGCAACAAAAACAGACTATCATTATTGTTTCGTCCGTGTATTGATTGATATATTGAAATGTAATTGTCATCTTTGATAATGGCTTATGTAAACCGAAAGCTTAGATTGCATTTAAAAATGTATCAATATGGTGATTTCCTTTCTTCTTTCAATGATAATGCGAGTAAGCTTATCAGGCAATATGAAAGGAACTTACTTAAAATAAATAGACAAAACTTGTCTATATTATTTAATGAAACATGCATCAATATATATATATATATATATATATATATATGATTATAGGCTCAAATAGAAAAACAAATATGTACCTATCACGGGACAAATAAATGCTTACTGACTCAAGTATAAACGACCAATACGTACTGCTCCACGAACAAATACTATTCCTTGGGTAGGAACTTATGTCCCTAACTGACTAATCGATTATCACGCTTGAATTCAAGAATAAACGCTAACATCTAATTGTATAAACTATCGTTCGCTATAAAAAGCTCCAGATGGCCAAAGGTAATAGGCCGTACAGAAAAGCACATGTTAGGCTGACTGTAAGTAATAAGGTGTCCTATGTAATAATTAAAAGATACGCTGAATATAAGACTTTCAGTAATTGAAAAATTCTAGACACCCATATACATACATTACGTGATTTAATAATTGTAAATCGTAATATTTTGGCAAACCAGGCAAGAAAAACAGTTTCTAATATCTTTCCCCCGGTCTGTCTCGCCAGAGATCAAAGGTTAACTCGGAACTTTTAAACAGCCCATATTTATTTGGGGGTAAAATGGCAACGTGGGATAAAAAAAAATCTGAAAAAAGTTGAGAAAGATTCCAATTGTAGATCACGGGAGATTTGTGTGATGACGTCATCAGGCTATGAAATGTTTTACACTGAGCCGAATACACAGTATTCGATAAGCTTCTAATCTGTTCAACCGTTTGACGTGATTTTTTTCTTAATCTTTCATAGCACTGCCACAAGATGTTTGAGTTTGAACTGGTATGCCAGCTCGAATAATCTTTTATTTTAGAAGTTTACAAAGCCGAAATGAAATTGTAAGTCGTTTACGTTAAAAAAGATCGTCGAAGCAAATGTTGGTATTCAAGAAAGACACCAACAACAAAAGGGAGACCACTTTGTTCGACTGTGACATATCTCTATATATAAATGCGAACGTTAATGTGTCAGACATTTTCAACTTTACTCCTAAAAGCCGTAGCCCGACGTCCCATACCATTTTGGTATCAGGCCAAATCCGTGAGCAAATTCAAACCATTTCGAGTCGGATCCGGATAAGTAATCCTGAAATTTGGAATTCCAAAGTTTTCATTACTGCCATTGTTTTCAGAGGGTTTTTTTACGTGATTTTTTGCGACGAATCTTTTGTAAGATAACAATTTTTATAATTTAGAAGTGAATTTGAGTATAACTGAAATTAATTGCGAAGTCCAGCGAAAGTCACACATGAAATAAAAATAGATGTTTGTACGGAAAGTAACGACCTGCGTACATCAAACTTTCTTTAAATTAAGTGGCGGTAGAAGAGTTATCGTTGAAAAGGTAAGCTTAAATATTAGCGCAATATTTAAATGCAGCGATCAATTTTGAGTTCTGTAGTTTATTGTTGCCTACCGCAAAAAGAAATCTCCGCCAACAGAGGACCAGATTGTAATTAAATGAGCCACGGTTGCAGTGAGAAAAAGAAAGTCCAGAAAAAATAAAAACTCAGATCAAACGAAACCATGGAGAGATTCTAATGCTAAGAATATGCAAAGACTTATATATATATATATATATATATATATATATATATATATATATATATATGATCAGGGCTACAGGAATGTAGGACGCCCAGGGCTAGATACAAAGACAAGCTGAAAAAGCAACTTGTCAGCTGTCAATATACCACATAACACCCTTGAGCGCTTAGCCTTGGAGCGGGTAAAATGGAGATCAACGTGTTGTAGTGGACTCAGTAATTTTCAATCTGCTTGCCTGAATGCTCTTCAAGAAGCGAATCAATAAGCTGTCAGATCCTCATACTTCGAAACCGACGGGAGAGTCCATTATATATATATATATATATATATATATATATACACAGACTTTATATATATATATATATATATATATACACACTTTTTATATATATATATATATATATATATATATATATATATATATTATAAATTAATTTATTTAAAATGTGTTTTTTTCGCTTCTAACATTGTTTCAAAAATGGAAGCTGAAAGCTCAATTTAATTTTGCAATTAAATTAAAGACATTAGTTCCATGATAAAACATTAGATTTAAATAAAAATACATACACACCTTATAAAAAAAAACAACACCAATCCTTTATATATGCACCCTAAATCAAATCACCCCCCTCTATAATTAAATATATATATACCGTTATCAATCAGTAAAAGAATAAGTACGAATTCAGCAAATGACAAGATTTTCGATGAGCATATCAATTCCTATAATAAAGCTCTAAAAGAGAGTGGCTACAAAAAAACAAAACTAACTTATATAAAAAATGAAAATGGAAAGCATAGAAAAAACAGATGTAGAAAAATAATTTGGTATACGCCCCCATACAACCAAATATTAAACAACAAATTAGGACAAAAATTCCTCGCATTAATAGTCAAGCATTTTCCTAGTGAAAGTAAACTAAGTACTATTTTCAATAAAAACACACTAAAATTGAGTTACACCTGTACAGAAAACTTAGAAAAAATTAAGAAACATAATGCTAATATCTTAAATAAACACTTATACCAAAATCAAAAGAATTTAGACAATGGAAAAATAAAAATAAAAACTGATGAAGATAAACAAAAGTTATGTAACTGCAGAAACCCTCATAATTGCCCTCTACAAAATAAATGTCGCACAGAATCATTAGTATACCAATGCAATATCTCTTCGATTAAAACTCATGAAAACATAAAAATATATATAGGTTGCACTAGCCATAAATTAAAAAAAAGATTCAACCAACATTGAAGGTCATTTAGGATAAATAAATATAAAAATCAAACATCTCTCTCGAACTGCTTCTGGCACCTAAAAGAATCAAATAAAACACCTACAGTAAAATGGAAGTTAATAAGAAAAGCTAGAATATGTAGATCATTAAATGACCCATGTCCTTTGTGCATGCATGAGAAACTATATATTACTAAGTTTATAAAAAATAAAAAATTACTAAATCAGAGAAATTAAATAGCTATTTTATGCCGTCATTGTCAAAAATTTTCCTTAAATAATATTTAAAAATAAAAATAAATTTAAAAAGTGTAACCAGGTAATATACATACTTATATTTAATGTGAAAAAATAATTTTATATACTGTAAGTAATTCTATTACATTTACTTGTTTATAAAAAAAATAGTCTATTAAAATAACAGTGAAAATATTTTAAAGTTGTATTTAAAATTGTAGTTAAAACTAATTCTACCCTAAATATCTTTTAAAAAATTGTAGTTAAATAAAACGTATTCTAACCTAAACACCTCTCTCAAAGTACTACCGGCACTTAAATGAATCCAATAAAACACCTACAGAAAAATGAAATTATGATGAAAAGCTAGAAGATGTAGGCCATTGAATGACCCATGTCTTTTGTACATACATGAGAAACTATATATTAGTAAGTTTATAAAAAATAAAGTTTACAAATCAGAGAAATTAATTAGCTATTTTTGCCGTAATTGTCATAAATTTTACTTAAATAATATTTAAATATAAAATTTTAAAAATATACATACTTATACTTGATATGGAAAAATAATTTTACTTACTGTATGTAATTCTAATACATTTACTTCTTTTAAAAAAAGAAATATAGTCTATTAAAACTAACAGTGAAAATATTTTAAAGTTGTATTTAAAATTGTAGTTAAATAAAACGAATTCCAACCTAAACATCTTTTAAAATTGTAATTAAATAGAATCTATTCTAACCTAAAGACGTACCTCTTAGTACTACAAGCACTTAAAAGAATCCAATAAAACACCTACAGTAAAATGAAATTAATATGAAAAGTTAGAAGATGTATGCCATTGAAAGACCCATGTCTTTTGTACATACACGAGAAACTATATATTATTAGGTTTATATAAAAAATAAAAGTTTACTAAATCAGTGAAATTAATTAGCTATTTTTGCCGTAATTGTCATAAATTTTACTTAAATAATATTTAAATATAATTAAAAAAATTGTTACCTAATAATATACATACTTATACTTGATGTGAAATAATTCTACATACTGTAAGTGATTCTAAAAAAAAATGCCGTAAGAATTTTTGCCGTTAACAATAATTTTTTTTTTTTAAATCCAGACGGCATGCATTTAACGGATGTCAGATTTCATTAAAAAATACATCCCTATCCCTACCAAAACGTAACTAATAACTGATACATCAAAATACAGCGATAATGAACACGCAAACAACCCTAGTCTGGTTGAATGGATTTCTTTGTATCCTTAGAAATGTGAATTATGATTTTTGCTGTGTCTTTAAAACATTGTAATATTAAAAGTTACCCCAAAATTCGCTTGAGGATAAAATGGAACTAATGTCTTTAATTTAATTACAAAATTAAATTCGGAGCTTTCAGCTTCCATTTTTGAAACATGGTTAGAACTGTGTAGCGAAAAAAAACATATTTTAAATCAATTAATTATAATATTAATGCTCTGTAAATTTACATTGAACACTATTTCGTAAAAATAACAATATCTATAAGAAAACAGGATTATATATCTTTCTTTTTATTTATATATGCATAAATATATATATATATATATATATGAAGAAATATAGTCTTAAGGTGTACTATATTTATTTATATAAGTGCTCAATATCAGAGATAGAGCGTGTGTAAATATAAAAGTGAACATAGAAGTCAACACTTAGAGGCGACAGTCTGTTTCATGCTATACGCAATCGTCAGGCCTGACGATTGCATATAACATATAGCATATATATATATATTGCATATATATATATTCACTTTTATATATATATATATATATATATTTTATATATATATATATATATATATATATATATATATATATATATCAGTCTTACATAGGTTCGAATATAATATTCTATGATAAAGTGTGTGTGTATATATATATATATATATAGACTTTATTATAGAATATTATATTCGAACCTATGTAAGACCGATACATTAATACATTCATGTTTAGATGAATGTCATCAACGCATCTTATCAGGCAGTAGTAAATGAGGATTATTACAATTTTTAATATTTACTTACAATCTCATTTCCCGCGCAAAAGTAATTGAGAAAGAAAGATACAAGATATATTCTTATCTTAAAAGAAAAAAAAGAAAGAAAGACACAAGATATACTCAAAAAAGAAAAAAAAATTCATTTGCAAATATTCCATATGTATCAGTTGAATTTTGAATCTATGTTTCATGACATATTACTTAATATAGTCTATGTTGATTGGTTGAACAGATTATCAACATTACATGTCACACTTCGTTACATTTCTATATCAGCCTTATATTTTTCTTTCTCTACTCTTCCTTTTCTTTGGAGAAGAGATTATATCTTTTGTCTTCCTTCTTTTTATTTTCTTTCTGCTTTTTCCTTTTTTTAAAAGAAATATATTTTGTCTTCCTTACTTTTATTCTTTTCTAAACAAGATACAATCCAAAAATATTTTTTACAAAACCTGGGGTCGGAGGAGAGGCTTACAGTATATATGAGGAATTCTATTGCACAGCATTTAAATGAACATCTCTGCACACATTCACGATTTAAAGAAATACCGACAATACAAAAATACTACTACTTAATTTCTTGATGTACTCACTATAAGAGAAATACCTTCAACACTAAATAAAGACTAGGTTGTATTTGCCATTTCTGTACATTTGTTGTTAGTCTGTCTTCAGCGTGTGGGATCTTCCACAACAAACCAGCCTTACCTCTTTTTAGGAAATGCACTCTCGCTATCTGGTAAGTAAGATTCTACTTTCATACAAAAATCAACAAGTATTCATTGGTCAATCACCTCCAATCTAGCTTGCTGATTGGTCAGTTCTGACCAATCAAACCACCTGCACGCGACCAATCTGTTTTCCCGCTCATATGCTGGGAGCCACATGACCATTATATAAACCGAACACGTGTGAACTCTCTGAGTAGTAGGTTTTCTTTTCATTCATCTCTCTCGCACGTCTCATTCCTTGCTACCAGGTGCCAAGATGTAACCTTCAGGAACTTCCGTCTTAGTCATTGGTGGCCAGACGTTAAAGACAATTACCAACATTCACGAACTCTGAAATCACTCCTGAACTTTTACCAACTTTACAACCCACAATTCCAAACTTTCTTAATATGAACTCAGGTACAAATATTACCAAGTCAAAGGGACACGACTCTGTCCTACCTTTTCAGTTCGCATGCATGTGCATCAAACATTAATAAATCTAATTGTTATGTTTTGAAATCATTCTGTTCAGTTTTGTATTTTATACTATGTGCTATTTACGTCAAATATAAATTGCATTGCGTCCACGCATTGTCCTTAATCCCACCTTTCCTTACCAAAGTTAAATATCGGTAACACATATCACTACAAGCGTTTAATGCGTGTCGCAGTGAGTTAACTAAGAAGAAGTGTTGTGTTTAACAATAGCAGGCTATTCATATAATGAGCAAACAGACATGT
Organism: Acanthosepion pharaonis; assembly: GCA_903632075.3. NCBI lineage: Eukaryota > Metazoa > Mollusca > Cephalopoda > Sepiida > Sepiidae > Acanthosepion > Acanthosepion pharaonis. The sequence continues at coordinate 2,146,999 of CAHIKZ030004414.1, read as the reverse complement.
CTTTTTACAAACGGCCGCGCGAATGGTAACGAACACGAGGCTGCACGAATGTGTTAGATTGCTTTTCCAGACTGAAGGCAGCTGATTCATCCAACCTTTGCTGATTTTTATCGTCCTGTTGCTGAGACGGATTCTGTGACACCAAAATTATGGATTAAGGAAGATTGATATCCGCCTGTACGTCTGACCACAGAAAACACATTCTACAGACTATTAGAGACGATACCTGTATCAGCAGACGTCAAATGACCCTAGCACATCGTATATCTCATCGTACCTCATGGAAGGTACTTCAGCCGCAGCTACTGTATCCGTATCATTTTTTAATATCTTTAATATTTCCCCTTTTCTGACAAGATAAATGCTGGACAAACGTACTTAAAAACTTTAGATTAAAATAAAAATAAAGTTCTTTTTCATTTAAAATAAACTCTATTTTAGGAATACGTTTTCACAACATTGCCCACGTGACGCTGACGTGATCATATTGCGAAACGGAACGCTGACCTTAAAAATTTCAGTTATTCTGTTTTGATTAGTCTTATGTCCATCGTCTTTTCATGTTGACTTCAATATCGTCTAATTTTAATTATGTTTTAATAACTATGTCCTGAAGAAGGTCTACTAGACCAGAAACGTCTGACGTCGACATTGAAACAACATTAAAACAGCATACTTGCATATTCGGATTTTGTTTTCCATATTTTCTTTATACTGTCGGATCTATATCCATCTATTTGTTTATATATATATATATATATATATATATTAAAGACATTTTATGTTTAACGTTGCCTTTTATAGATACAAGTATTTAAGCAAATGCTCTAGGCATGATAAACAGCATTAAATGATATTTCCGTATAGGAAAATTTTCATAAAAATATTCGTTCTTTGAACGAATTTTTTCCTATACGGAACCGTCATATATTTGACGGCCTCTAATGGCTAAATGTTATTTAATACTGTTTATCATAAACAGAGCATTTGCTTAAATACTTTTATCTATAAAAAACAACGTTAAACATAAAATGTCTTTAAAAATAAATTGTCGGACCTTGTCCATTTCTTAATATATATATATATATATATATATGTATGTGTGTGTGTGTGTGTGTGTGTGTGTGTGTGTGTGTGTGTATAAATGTCCAAGATGTCAAGGTGTCTTATGCAGCTAAATGTTTGCACATGATCAGAAAGCATTACAACATAGAACTACCAGTAAGTATTCAACCTTGATTATTCACGACGCTCCCAGTAGCCGAGTTGGTTAAAGCACATCGGATCTAACGAAAGTCTCATATGAAAAGCTAGACACAGGTTTGATTCCAGCCAGAACGCGTTTTTCTCTTTAATACGATTTCTGGAATATTCAGTCTGTATAAAACAAACGGGGCATCTACTCAAATAAAGGTATCCACTAAAAATAACGTTTAAAGCAGTCCAACATCAAGCTAGCGGTCAGAAATATGTTTAGGCAGACCAGGGAATCCAATCCGTGCCACGTGAACGCACACCACACCAGTACGAAACTATCAACAATCTGCTAGTAACTTGTTGATATTCGGGTGTGGTGCGGATCCCATGAGACTATATACCTTAGTCGCATGGGATCTGTAACACACCCCAAAACTATCAGTCCCAAATAAATGGACTGTGAGTAATTGGAACACACCACACCCTACCAATCCTCCAAGATCCAGTTGGTGACGTTACGACACCACGCATAGTGTTTTGTTGGGTGTCATGATATTAACGTACCCTGGTGGGTAATATTTTTCCTTTTCTGTAAAAGTAATGAACGCTGAACTGACTGGTTGAACATACCCCTGGTACCTCAAGCAGTACATTTTAATGTGATTTGAGACAGAAGTAGATAGGTCCGAATGTCGACCAGTTTACAAATCTCCTCGATCTTTTGAACAAGTGTTTAGTGTTATTCCTTTTGGATTTGGTTTCCGGTTACTTCTAAAAACTTCTCATTTTCTTCCCCAACCCC
>CAHIKZ030004414.1:2115000-2140000 GCA_903632075.3 Acanthosepion pharaonis | reverse complement strand
AAAGATTGATAGATTCATAGATAGATATGAACAGATTGTTATAAATAGATTAATTGATATGAATAATGATAAACAGACTGATATACAAACTATATATATATATATATATATATATATATATATATATATATATATATATATATATAATGAGATAGATAGAAGCTTGAATTTATTATATGTTCGCTAGAATCGCTTAAAATATCTATATTCGAAATTGGCTGCCTATCTGTACGTTGTTAAATGAGGGCAATGTGTAAATCTTACGTAATTATATGACATCAAATGGATGAGATTCTGAGTATTTGTTCTCACGCCCAGTCGAACTGAATATGACACATAGGCGAATTTAAACTGGGAATCCTATTTCTACATGGGATAGGTTAAAAAAAAAACTACTAACTCCTTCGGCTATCCGTCGATGGACAGGTCTGTCATCAGTGGGTGATGTTGACACTTCACTTTTCAGTACACTTCAGGAGCTGCTTAGAGGATGGTCCCTGTACCTGGTCATATAATCTGTCAGCATGGGTCTCATAGCTGATCGGAAGTTGCAGATCTTGTTGATTAAGTATTTTACATATTTCGCATTAAATATATTTTTGCAGTTCATTTCAAATTGCATGTTTTGTGATCTTTTTAATTAGGCGATTGTTTGTTTATAGATTTTACAGTTAAGTTGCTCACTTATTCTGATAAAATCATGTTCTGTCTGGTAATCTTTGTATCACAACTTAGGAGTAAAGGGAAATAATCAACTTATAAAGGGAGATAATCAATGGTGACCAACCAGTTTTTCTTTTGGTATTTTTAAATGAGTAGCTTGTTAGCCTACTTTTAACATAATAAAAAATTTTTGAAAAAAATGTTTTTTTCAGTAATGATAATTTACTACTTGTTTCTTGAAAACTTTTTACACATAAAAAACAGATTTTTTTGATAAAACCTGATTTTTTCATGAAAAACCTGATTTTTTCGTGAAAAACCTTTCTTTCACATAAAAAACAGATTTTTTTGATAAAACCTGTTTTTTTCGTGAAAAACCCGATTTTTTCGTGAAAATCCTGATTTTTTCGTGAAAAACCTGATTTTTCATATAGCTCGAGGATAATACAACCTCTAAGCACTACAAGCAGGACCACCGTAATCAAATCTTGCAGTACTTGGCATTGTGGCGGGCTAATGAGATTTGGTATATAATTGTTAAGAAGGCTTTGGTGAAGGTTGCTTTTTTCATTAGCACATCACATTTAAATTCTACAAAGAAACACAAAGAAGGAATAACAAGAAATTATTCAGTAATCAACAATAACATATATTGAAAAACAAGCGAGTACAACAATTGTGTTTAGTGAAACAAAGTTAAGAGGAAGTAGTTCCCCTTGTACTGATGTGAGATTATAAATGTGTTAAAAGAACTTTCTTGTTTAAAATGTTCAGAGTTCAGCAATATGTGATAACTGTGTTTAAGTATGAGAAAGTTGTACAAAAGAATGAGTTTGTTACTTGGCTTTTTGGACAGACAGTTCACAGCGTAGTGCAATTGTAATTTTGTGTCTGTGTGTGTGAGTAGAAGAATGAGAATTCACGTACGTGCTTCAGCTTTGGAGATTTACTGTTTCTACTACTGTTCTTTTCTTTGATTTTCGTGTTATTTATACTTTCTGAATAGGATCCAGGAACGAGAGCGGGAAAAATATTGAAAGGAGTGTTATATTATATTATTGGTCAAAAATCAACCAATCACTGATTTTTTTTTTTTTTTTCTAAACCACGTTTGGCAAAGTAAACATCAGAAAATTTGATGTGGCTCATGCGATGCATAAATTGTCTTATAGAAAATAGTGCTTATTTTCTATCCAATGGCTATTGAGTATTTTGTGGGCGTGGTGTATGTAAACAACCGCTAAAACATCCTCCTGGACATATTCCATAACAAATAAATGGTATTCATTCTTTTTGCATAAAGCTTCCCCAATATGGTGTGAAAAATCACTTACCACAAAATTTTTGATACGAAGATTTAGATACCTCAATTTTGTTTTCTTTCATGCCTAATTTTTAACCTCTTCAAAATAATTACGTTTTATAGTGTGACCCCCACGCTATTTTTGCAAAAAAATCTAACCATAAAACTCCCACTATACACGAGTATATAGAGTGCTGCTTTTCCCTGAGATAAGTTGCATAATAAATGTCAACTCTATTTTCTCGTTGTTTACTTATCTCACAATGTGTCAACATTAATTTGTTAAGAACAAGCGATAAATTGAAATAAACCTGTCATAAGCTGATCGTAGGGGATACATGGGGCATTGGTACTATGATTGCCTTGTCGTCAAAATAGGTTACTTTCCTTTTTTTATTATTAAAACTGAGTTTTAAAGTCAAAACTGTGGTCGCGATTTTAATCAGAATGAAACCGAAATGTTATCCTCTATCAACAGCAGACATCTACCAAACAAAATGCAAACATTACACCAAAATATATATCCGTGAAACCTTTCTATATATCAAGATATAAAGAAAATTGAGTGATAGATTGAATTATTTTTACGGCTCATGAAGCTATTACAAGTTGATTAAAGCCAGAAATTATTTTTTCAGATTATAAAATTTTTGGGGACAATAATGATTTACTAATAAATGTCTTGCTAATTGACCCATGGCTAGCAGAAAATAGGTGGGTTCCTTTCTTTCCGAAGTGTATTTGCGTGTATGTGAATATAACGAACCTGACTGGAATTGGAACTCGGCTCACCGATTTCCAATACCGATGCGTTATCCAAACTTACACCTAGTATTCCCATGATGACACGCGTCTAGGTACTGACCAGATACGACGATGCTTAACTTCTTTGATCGTACGAAAACAAGTGTTTCAACGTGATATGACCATAAACCCACAGAAAGAAAGGAAGGGAAAATGGCTGAAGAAGAGATGCCAGGTTAGGACCGATATAATTGCAAAATATTTATTCTATTTTTTCAAGAATTTAATTCTGCATAGTAAAAGTACCAGATGTGACAGCAATAGATAAGGGCCAATGGTGGACTTATAAACACAGCGGAAAATGCAATCCCAGCAGCAAACCTCGCAATTGATGCAATATAATCATTCTAATTCATGCTAATGGACAAAGTTAAGCCCAAGTCACTGTCCTGGAGGTTAGCGCCAATCATGTTGGTGATAAGGAAAAAAAAAGGTTCACTAAGGCGATTTGCTTTAGTGGCGTTAAAATAATAACGTTACTACGTTAAACAATGTATGATATGTTAATTGCGAAAATCAAAAGTTGAGTTCAGTTAGCTAAAATCTAATATTCATAGCGTTGTTTTGCATTAAAATATTAAGAAACCATTACTAATATCTGCTCAACATATTACAGTATGAAACAAAATTTGGATCTCTGGATGTCACAGATGTCCCTGAGAAACAGGGATTATCTAAACAGCCTATTAGACGGGCATACTCGGAGAACGAACCTATCTATCCATTGCTCTCTCTCTCTCTCTTTCTCTCTCTCTCCTCTCTCTCTCTTTCTATATATATATATATATATATATATATATATATATATATATATATATAGTAAAAGTGATAAATCTGTTGGCATATAATGCAAGTGGATCATAGTAATATAAAATATTAAAACTGAAAAAAGTGCTCAATGTATTTATTACTAGCAGTAGAGTCCGACCTTGACCGGGGATGTAGCAGTAAGAGATAGATCAAGTATCGACCCTCATAAAGACTGAAACATAAAATTGACAAAGATTATTGTTTGATATATTATAGGTTGACGGACATGCATGTCTTAATTTTTTTTTTTTTTTTTTTTACGAATTGGTCAAACCCAAACTCAAACAAAAACATTGTTTTCAATCGTTATGAGTCTACCGATTGAATAGAATTTTATTATAAACAATTGTCTTGTAAATGGAATTTTTAAAGCATTCTGAATGTAAGAATAAAAAAAAAGTGTGCAAGATAATAAGAAACACTACCTGCCAAAAAAAGTGAAGTTTTGTTGAAATCGGTTGAAAAATGTAGGAAATCCGATCCCATATATAAACAAACACAGACACACACAAACAACTTAGGTTTTATAATAAGTATTACTCGATATGAGTTGTCCCCCTTTCATTCTGGCGACTTAATCGTGTTTTCAAATTGATTTCGTGCAAAAACAATTGTGTTTTTCCAATTTTTGGCGCTGTCAGAACCACCGAAAGGTAATTTTACGTAGTCTTATGAAGTTTTGTTGAAATCGGTTGAAAAATGTAGGAAATCCGATCCAATATATAAACGAACAGACACATACACACACACACACACAAACTGGGTTTTTTAATAAGTATGATTACAGAGCAAAAATTAATACACAATAAAATCCCAAATCACCTCATATGGGGAATAAGCTTATTTCAACCGACGAAAATATTCGTCATCCTTATTCAACCCTGTATATATACGGCGAGTCCATAAAGTCTGAGTACAATTTAAAAATACATTGCAAAGTCAAATGATGTGGCCTCAGAACGAGATGACTTTTAACCAACTCTCATTTTCCAGCCAGATGGCGTACTACCACATTATGGGCTGCATGTTTTAAGGTTCCTAAAACATTTCCAGACCGGTTGGATTGGAAGGGATGTCTCAATCCCCTGGCCACCTCGTTCATCAGATATCACTCCCCTGGACTTCATTTTATGGGGTTATGTTAAAGGTATCGTGTATCGAACAAAGGTACGGGACATCACTGATCTAAAGCAAAAGCTCTTTGACGCCATTGCAACCACTGATGAGCCTATGCTACAGCGAGCATGGCATGAAATCGAGCACCGTCTTGATGTGTTTTGTGCAACTAATGCTGCCTATAGAGAGGTGGATTAAATTACTTAAAAATCAGCAATATCTACTCTAAAGTGACGACAAAGATATTCTTTATACATTTATCATATTTGTTTTTAGCTGACATGTCGGAGCACAATAACATTTTTGGAACTTATAAAATGTCCTGCTACACCCGTAGAATTCGTCAATGTTTTTTTTATTATTAATGAATATTGTTCTTTTTTTTTAACTGGGCCATTCGCCCTTGCATGGAGTATTGCTGCCGTATATGGGCTGGAGCACCTTCTGCTTACCTCGGAGTTCTTGACAAGATCCAGAGACGGATATGTAATCTAATTGGCCCTGATCTGGCGTCTCGTCTGCAGTCACTCTCTCACAGACGCGACGTCGCCTCTCTCTGTCTTTTCTACAAATACTTCCATGGTAATTGCTCCGATGAGCTGCTTTTACTGGTTCCCAGACTCCATGAATTCAAGCGCCCTACGAGGCTGGCATCGCGCTCCCACCCTTACACTATAGAAATTTTAAAATGTAGCCGTCTCTTCTACTCCAATAGCTTCATACCTCGCACCTCTCGCCAGTGGAGCACCCTCCCCAGTTACTGCTTCCCTGAAGGCTATAATCTCCAACTATTCAAATGTAATGTCAATCGACATCTCCAGTTACTTTGATCTACCCACTATCCTTGTCCTCATCCTTTCTCCTATCACTCCTATCTGCTCTCGCTCCAAATCTTCCGCAACCCCCTGCATCCTAGTGGCTTCACGCCTTGCTTGGGGCGTAATGCTTAAAAAAAAAATTTCAAATCCAGTGAACGTTAATGACCTAAGTGCAATTGATGTGGATTCCGTGAATAGAATCCTGCACAAATAAGTAAACAATGCCAGTAATTGAGATAGAAAGATATTAAAACATATTGTATTAAACGTAAGAATACAGACTTGAAGTGAAGATTATTAGTCCAGGAATGCGGGTTAGTAGAAATTATATGTACAAGTCTCTGCAAGTAAAGCCGTAATCATCTCTCTCTCTCTCTCTCTGGACTCTTGGATAACACACTGAGAACACCCTGTGTCTGTCTCCATATCTCTCAACCTGTCTCAGCGTATCTCAACGTATCTCACCCGCAGGTATTCTCTCTGTCAGTATCAGTAATGCTTTGGACAAGAGCCCCACAGCAGCAACAATAGCCAGTCCTTTGGTTGATGCAGGTGCGAAAGATTTTTATTGATTTTTCTTCATTTACCCTCTTGCTAATCAGTCTCTCACTTCGGTCATTTCAAGCCAACTTGATATAATGGAATATACATACACCTCACTGGAATATGATTGGCTGGTGTCCGTCATAAATACAGACGGACGTGTAGGTACGACAGAGTTTAAGTCTATGACGACGCCCATTGGACTACGCCATTGGCTATCCTATTGGTCTACACCTATTACCTGCGACTACGACGAGTACCAGTTGATTACTGCTACCGTGTACATCTTGGTTACCGTATCCAAAACCACTTAGCTACTTCGATCAAATATATCCCTTTCCGGGACATATCACAAGTATAATTTCCGTGTTTTTTTAATATTTACATAGCTTTTTTATGGTATTTTTCACTATCGCAATGTGCCTTCGGGGTTAGTGTCACATTTTGTCTACTGTTAGAACACTCCCTAAATATTTAATTCTTTTTAGCTGCTTGATTTTGGCATCTCCATATCGTAACTCGTAACTTTAAATGGTCTTCTTGGTGACAATCATATATTTTGTCATCTTGATAGTTGATAGTTAGTCCTTTTATGTTGCTTTCTTTTACTACCTTCTGTAAGAGTTCCTGTAGCTTCTTTTCTCTGTATATATCAACACTATGTCATCTGCATATTTTGTATTGTTATTAAAACAAATAAAAGTATTGTTATAAATAAAATTTATCGTATGAACAAAAGTAATATCAAATAAAATGAAAAAAAAAACAACATATATTCAAGGACAAGATGCAATTCTGTTCATTATTCGGTTTTCCTGGCTGATAAGTCCTCTTTTTCCAAGCGTCTATGAGTCAGAGTGCCTGATATGAGATGCTACAGATGGTCTCTATAAAAATGCACCCATCACATAACGAAATTGCCGCCCAAATAAACGGACAAGAAGACAACAAATCACACTGGAATGACGGAAAACAGAAGTGTTCACGTGTTTTTTAACTTGTTCCTCTATTCTCCTCACAGTAAAATCAACAGAGAAAAAAAATTCCCTTTCAAAATTAACAGATGTGCGACTTTGCAACGTCTGAGCTACAAACATGTCTATGACTCACATGATAAACACTTCGACCGTTTCTTCGGATCCAGCTGGAAACCCCAGTCTCCAGCCCACGCTGTCATTGTGACAATTCAAAACACAGTGAATATATATGAAAATTTTATTACAGCAACAGATATTATATAGATTTTATTAGACAGTTTTCTTCCAGTATTCCTTTAAATATACAAATATGTTTTTTTTTATCATTTAATGATACGCATGTTGTTGATCTCTCGAATCGTCACATCGTCAGCTTCCATCTAGACCGACTTTGAGAGACGTCATCGCTCTGTAAATTGCTCAGTTCTTTAGCAATTTTTTTAAAAAGGCAATTCACCCCAAGCAAGGTGGAAGTGTCACTAACACGGAAGGGGTTACAGAGGATCGAGAACAAGAGTAAAGAGGCGTGTTTGGGGCTGGGATGCTGAGGAGGACAGGGAACCAGCTCAGGATGTCAGATGTCGATTGACATTACACTTGAATATTTGAATATTATAGTCATCGGGGAAGCGAATAAGGGGAAGGGAGTTACACAGACGGGAAGTGCAGGGGAAGAAGCTGTTTGAGAAGAAGAGATGGTTACATTTAACCGTTTTGACAATGAAAGGGTGGGACCTGGTAACATGTCTAAATTCATGCAGTCCGGGAACCAGTTTGTCGGAAAAGTTGCCGTGAAAATATTTTTAGAAGAGACAGAGGGAGGCCACACCCCGTCTGTGGGATAGGAATGCCAGATCAGGACCAACCATACGAGGGTCATTCAAAAATTTCCGGATATATGAAATTTAAATGCAATCGTTTTTAACTGTTTTATTTCTCCACATATATTCCAGCAATGTCACAATAATGGATCAGGCCGCTAAAATGGAGTACTTTTGCTATATTTCGGCGCAAGATACCCAGTCCTCACTTTTCAGTCCGGATGGAATTCAAAAGTGTTTCAGAGTCCTTGTTCGAGAAGTATTATTTTCCATCCTCAAAACTCTCTATCATGTGGCGAGTTTCTCATTGTTCATTCGCTACGCCCATGAAAAGTGCACGGACGAACTACATTCCTTGGTTTCGTCAGGTCTAACCTTTATGGCTAGGGCCTGCCATGCCACTTACATAGTAACAAACCACCCATATTCCCTTCGCATTCCATCGGCGAGAAGTAAGTTCCACTCAAACAGCTTCTTCTCGCGAACCACTGCCTTGTGCCAGGAAGATGTTTGCCTGACCACTACAACCATAACCTGTTCAAGTCACGAGTTAACCGTTATCTTCCTTTCCTATCAATCATACCATAAAGTCAACAAGCGTCCTTCCGCATATATATATATATATATATATATATAGCATAATGAAAACCACGTTATAATGTTTTATTTTATGAAAGTAAATAAATACTTTCAAAAATAAAACATTATAATTTTTAATTTGAAACTTTATATATATATATATATATATATATATATATATATATATAGATAGATAGATAGATAACTAAACTCGTTGACTTTCCTGACGATCCGTTTAGGTGAAACCTTGGTAGGTTTGTCTGGCTCACTAGGTGTATCTATATATATATATATATATATATATATATATATATGTGTGTGTGTGTGTGTGTGTGTGTGTGTGTGTGTGTGCGCGCGTGTCTGTGTAGAAGTAGTAATGACGATACATCGATTATTGTTTTCCGTTCTTGAGCACAGAAAATTAAGATTTAATTCGAAATAAATGTTGCTTCTAATATTGAATGTGATCATAAAGAATTGGCCTCCATTTCTAGGGATCAGGGATACAAAATGAAACATTCGATGGTACCCATTGATACATTTTGGATTTCAATACAAAATTTATATTTCACTTTAGCTAAAAACGCTTTATCAGTCTTATTACAATTTTCTATTTCTTATTTATGTGAATTAGGCTACTTGACCCTAAATAACATAAAAAAATAAGAAGCTCAATTGAAGAATAGATGAGGGTCTGCTTCTCGCAAATTCGATCAAACATTGAAGAAATTGTAAAAAATCACCAGACAAATGTTTCACACTAAATAGGTTGCAGAGATAATTAAAGAGAAATATTGAAATAAAGTAATTTTATATTTCTTTGTGTAATTTTTTTTTTAAATATCTATGGTTTTATTTCATAACATTTAAATGAATACCCTTTAAAAATTTTCCTAAGTGTTTCGAGATATTTTCATTCGAATTATGAGTGCCGTTGCTTAAAAATGTTGAAAAACAGGGCTTTAACTTAAAAGGCTACCTCGAGTGGCCTTTTACCTGGTGTATCTAATAGTAAAAGAATTCTGTAGGCGAATTATACAATCCAGAAAGAACAAAAGTACATGAGAATTTAACGACTTCATTATTTATCAGTAAAAGAATACCTTTAAAAATTCTTAAGGTTGAGAAATAAGACAATGTTTCTCACCAGAAACTGTAATACTTTCGCCCCAGCCCCTCAACCTCCGACGTCTTACTCTCTGGGTTGAGGTGTCTACTCGGTCCTAACCGAACTTAAGGTAGTGGCCGTAGGTCCCCTGAGCATCCGGAGATTATTCGACTGGTCCGCTGGTTTAATCCTGCTTCCTGCCCACGTTGTGTTTTGTTTGATCCAGAAAGCAGAAGTGATGTTCATCCATTCACGGTCGACTGAAGATGTAGACACGGCTGGAGTGTCTGTGCTAAAAAATTTAGAATGCAGCAAAAATATTAATATCTGCAGAAAGCCGGACAAACAACTATTCAATGATTGAATTGTTAATGTCTTTTATATAGCAGAAAAGAATTGTATAGAAAAGAAACAGGATACAGAAAAGAAAAGTAATTGACGTAAAAACACATACATTGGATTCTGGACAGAGAGAGAGGTGTTATGATTAACTTGTTAAATCGTCTCAAAACAATATACGACTCTTGCGATGGGGGAATAAGATTTCTGTGCGCGGCTTAAAGTTCATAGTGCCCTTCCTCCTTTGCAGTAGTAACAGTAGTAGTAATATTTGTGGTAGCAGAAGCAGCGATATTTATATCAACAGTACATGTTAGCGGACGCTTCGTTCCAATCTCTGACGTCACTTGATTTTCATGGGGTTTTGGCTGCTTCAACCAAAATCATGTGAATTCTAAAGGTCCTCGTTGCTTAATCAGCTCTATTCCAAGTTTTAAGTAATAAAAATTATCTCGCACATTTCCATTTTCTGCTAAAGACCCAGTTACAATGGGTACAGCTCCTGCCCTAGATCAGATTTCCCATCAGTATACGAAATGCTCTGATCAATTTCGCTCGTCCAAATTTCACTAACAAAAATATACGTGTGTGTGTGTGTGTGTGTGTGTGTGTGTGTGTGTGTGTGTGTGTGTGTGTGTGTGTGTGTTTCCCAGATTCTCTCTGTCACAAATCTATGTTACACATTTACAAATTTCTGAATTGGTCTTGTGATTCTACTATATATTTAGATATTCTTGATAAAATACATAGATGTATACGTGATGTTATTGGTCCTGACCTGACATCACGACGTCAGTGGTATTCCTACCGCCCTAACGTAGCTTTCCTGCACTTATTCTATAGATATTTTACGGATATTGTTCTAATAAGCTTTCGCCTTTAGTACCTCCGAAAATTTAGTATTAACAGCAAAGTCCCATCATCTTGCAATTGAAATGACTAGATGTAACCGTAAGTTATAAGCTAAGAGTTTCTTCTCTTGCACTTCTTGCATGTCGATCTCTCATCCGGCGTCTTGCTTTCCAGTCAAGTTTCATCTTGAAAAATTTAAATGCAATGTCAATTGTTATTTTCTGTCTTCTTAATTTCTGTTCTCTGTTTCTCTCTCCTTAAAAATCTTTTATTTTTCTCATATTTTTGCACTCTCAGAAACTCTTAGCATCTTCGTGGCTTTATTTCCTTGCTTGGGGTTAATTAGTCAGAAGGTAATTAATTTTATTTAAGAAGGTGCTAAATCAGCTATGTACTGTTGATATTTAACAATGTCGCATCAAAATTCTCGAAATGTTCCCCTGGTTTTAAGGAGAGGGATTTAAACGTACATTGTCGTGATAGAAAATGTTTACCTGAAGTTCTAGATATTTTTGATAAAACGTTAGCTATTTTTCAAAACATTTTCATAATAAGAAGATGTTTGTTATGATTTATCTTTTAAAAAATAAGCGAACAAAATATCTTCAGCATCACTAAACATTCTCTGCATAACATTTTTTTCTTTAGCAACTTCATTTTGCTTTGACTCTCCACATTTATTTTTAGGTTCATATTGGTAAAGCTATCTCCATTTAAATTTTATAATTTCCATTTAAAATTCGCCTTTAAAATGCTTTCAGGAGTTTTATCATATTTCTTTAAGATTTCTGTTTAAATTTTTGATGTTTTTTGTTGCTGATCTCAGTGCATCATTTTTTATTCCCCGACAAACAAAACGTTTGCTTAACTTTAAATTCTTAGAGAAAATATTGTGTGCTTAACAAATTGAGATTCCTCGTGTATCAGTTATTATCCCTGTCCTTACGCGTCCGTTGTCCTCAATGTAATCTCGCCCTGGATATGACGATCAACGACGTCCAACAGCAAGGCCTCTGATCAGGAGATTTTGAGGAGCATGGAACCACCTCCTAATTGTAGGTGTTCCCAGGTCCATCCTGAGTCGGGGTGGTAGCACCTATTAGTGTCCATGATATGGGCAAATAGCTAACCCCCAAACGGGGGTCAAAACTATGAAAATATAAAAATAGCTTTTAATACCAGAAATACTTGGTAAAAAAATATTAACAGCAATATGTTTTTGAAAAAAAATATTACAAGCTATACATTTTTGTAAAAAACGAAAAATATTACCAGCAATAAAAAAAGCTTGTCGGCATTAAATAACCTATTGAGATTGATATGCCGTAAAACAAAACAAACAAAATCAATGAAATAAGGGACTGCATGTATTTTTCATCAGCAACTCATTTTAATGATCTTCCAATCAAATCGTCAACTTCCATCTGGACCGGCTTTGAGATACGTCATCCAACTGTAAATTGTTCAGTTATTGAGTAAATATCTCTATAAACGTTTCCAAAAAGACCAATAACCTTTTCCGTCTTTGAATCAAGTTTTACCTTAAATTTTGAGAGGATTCATTTTGTTTTTTTACACAAATGTTCACCCAACACAAGGCTCAGGAGACACTCAATGTAGACGGTAATTATGCGTTGTTCTATGAGCGTAAATATTTTCATGAGGCAATGCAGGAAAAATAATGGTTAAGCATTGTTTGAAGAGATCAAGATTGTAGTGATTGAGAAAATATCCTGCCAGAAATTTGGTCCACAAAGCAGCAGTTCTTGGGAAGAATCTGTCTGAATGGATCTTAATTTTTCCTATAGAAATCCGAAGGGAACGGAGATGATTTACCATTGCGTAAAGAGTGTGGCGGGAAAAAGTATGTACATCTTCAGAATAAATGCCATGGAAATAGCGAAAGAGCAGAGAGAGGCGAGTGACTTTTCGTATGTGGGGTTGTAAACTGGAAAATAATTCATCGCTCGCAAGGTCGCGGAGGCGGCATAAATTGACATCTATTACTTCAAACACTTCCGCTTTATGTTGGTTATAACAGATAATTCTAAGTTTACCTTGCTGTCAAAAATATAGTTTTATTAAATTATGAACTAAATAAATAAACATCAACTACTTACATTATTCGAACTATTGCCCTCATCTTTGTCGCCATATTTATTACAACGCTCTGGACTTCTTCAGGTGGTTGGAATGCCAAACTGAACCCTTTATTTCGCTCACTGGGGTAGACTAGTCCCACGTTAAATGGATGTCAGTTATCAGTTATCTCCTATTAATTACCGTCTGAAAGTTCTTCACAGCTTAACCGGGTATTGAACTCACACTCTTTGGGTCCTGTCACTGGAAACTAACACCGTTATCCATTGTGCCGTGTGTCATTGAGGACATCTGTGTATGAATTTCTGGTAATTATAAACCTAATGTTTTAAACAACTATTCTACCCCAGTGAGCGAAATAAAAATTTCAGTACGACATTCCAACCACCTGAAGAAGGCCGGAGCGTACAACGGAGGAAACGTTGTAATAAATATGGTGACAAAGATGAGGACAATAATCCTAATAATGTAAATAGTGTATATAAGACCTCATCTCAGAAATATAGACAGAAATAAACATCAAATTCTCTCTTTCCGTCCGTGTATCTGAAATCCCTTTATCTCGGGCCAGACTTGCTCTAGATGGAAATATTATACCTTTTTGGAATAAGAACAACCCCGGGATTGAAAATCTGTCCATCGTCAGGTTCTTGGACGTTTAGCAAATGGCATTTGTGTCCAAATGAGGAGGGGACAATTTGAAATTCAAATTTAAAAATAAATAGTAAAAATTAGTGATTCTTAAAGTTTTAAATTTATATTGAGATTAAAGTAACATGAAACTTTTTAAATGATTTTTTTTAAAATTTCAGTTTAAAATATCTCCATAATTTCGTAAATCGAGGAAATCCATTTTATTTCTTCACAATGCAATAGAATCATAGTTAAAAACAGAGGTTTCGTGACGTGGGGTTTTGAAGTTCTGCAGAGTTTTTCATTTGAAGAACACAACTGTAGTTCGACGGAGTTTGTGAGTTGAAGAACTCATTTTTCGGCCTAAATTCGCATTTCTTCACAAATGAGTTTCGGTCCAAATCTGACTTTCTGACCAAATCAGTCGTTTGGATTACAGACCGAATCAGATTTAAAGTGATGTTTTGAAGCTCCACGGAGTGAATTGAGGAAATCAAATTAATTCTTAAAAACTATCATTACTGTTTTCTAAACTGGTCAAGAGGTGATTCTTTTTTTAGGCTGGAGGCCCAATTAACCCAACGCAGGCAGTAGCTTAAAGGCCTGCACGGAGTGTGGCTTTTCAGCTAAATGCACATTAAATATCGCTTGAAGATGACGTTACACAAAAACGTCGGTTATTTTTTGTATTAACTTAGATTGACACTACACCAGGTCATTTTACTAGCACTATTGCTACCATACAACACAGTTCTACCAGCGCATAGTCAGGTCATCAGTGATTAAACCGGTTCCTTCACCAGGCTTTTTTGGTGAGGATTTTAGCTGGACACCCAGCTGAATTTAAAACAAGAGCTGGCAAAAAATACTTAAATAAATAAAGGATAAAACTTCTTGTTCATCTAGCAGAATGGGAATGGGATTGGGTTGCATATATATATATGTAGCATTGATGATAACGGTACGCCAGGCGAGGAGGACTTCCTAGACGTAAGTCAACGGCTAAGGCGGAGGGTTTCCCCAACGGAATCAACGAGCACGGGCCTACAACCACACCCTAGTACGGGACTGATGATGATAATGATGATGATGATGATGATGATCATCATCATCATCATCATCATCATCATCATCATCATCAAGACTCCACGGTAAACAATGTAAACACTTCCAATATATAAAGATGATTGAATGATATGTATTATTATTATTATTATTATTATTATTATTATTATTATCATTATTATTATTGTTTTCTATGATTTCTGGCGTTTACAAATTTCTTTCCGGGTCCCGCCCAGGGACCTAAGGTTAGAAATGGCATCATGACACTTTCCACTGACAAAAAAAAAAAAAATTACATAGATAAAGCCCTTCGTAAAGTGTGGGCTGTACTAGTCTGCACTTTTTGTATTTCCTTGAGGCATGGAATTCCAGGAATCCCTTCACTTAGTCTACTGGAATCTTTTCCAACCAGTCCTAGGGCTCAAACTACAATAGGGACTGGTGATGTTCCCATATGCCACATTTTCAAGATTTCTATTTCAAGGTACTTGTATTTTGACAGCTTTTTGATTATCATCAAAGATACATTGCAGTCAGCAGGGAATGCCATATCAATAAGGAGGCACCGCTTTTGTTTGTGGTCTTTAATAACAATATCTGGGCGGTTGGCTTTGATTGTCCTGTCAGTGTGTATTGTGTAGTCCCATAGAATTGCAACAGGTCCTATCTCCGTAACCGGGTCTGGGTGGTGTTCATACCAGTTTCTTTCAGTTTTCTTCCCGTAGAAGTTGCAGAATTATTATTATTATTATTATTATTATTATTATTATTATTATTATTTCCTTTGATTTCTGTTGTATACATATTACCTTCCGGATTCTGACCAGCCACCTAAGATCAGATATGGCTTCCTGGCGTTTTCCTCTGATCATTTTTGTAAAAAACAAACAAAAATCCCTAAAATCACACACATTTTACATAGATAAAGTTCTTCGTAATATATGAACTGTGCCTGTGAGTACATCTTTTTGTATCTCTTGAAGCCATGGGCTACCAGGAAACCCTTCAATGAATCTATTGGAATATTATTATTAATAGTAGTAGTATTTACTTATAGAACTCTCTCTGTCTTTTCCAAGCAAACAACTGATTTCAAACTTATCTAATCCTCTAAAAGTTTGTTTAGGAATTTGGGTGACGTGAAAGCTTCCTTTGTGTCTGTCTGATTTGATTTTACGCGAGCTTCATGTATACTGTTCCAAAACTGTCCAGATTTTTTATCTTTGAATTCTTTAACATTGTCTTTCTCTTCCGTTCGTAATGTAAAAAACTTCTGACAAAGAATAGAAAAGGACTTCAACCAAAATAAAAATCGGTGGTTACGAACTTAAACTAGTGACCCAATTAAAAAAATATTGTCTCGACCATCAATGAGTTAGGCTCCGGAATAATAATGAGTTTACCATAGTCAATGGCATTTGCCGTAGAATTTAGAATCATCTAGAAGGACAAGATGAAACTCGTTCTTGTAATGTTCTACTCAATTCTTTCTGTACACCTGCGAATCGTGGACATTAACAGAAGTATTAAAATGAAGAATTCAATCATTAGAAATGAAATGCTACTGAACAATTATAGTCATTGTAAGGAAAAAGAAACGCAGGTTTAAGATTTAGGAAAACTTTATTCAACTGAGAATACAAGGTTCACGTATAGTGACCTTTTATAGTCCCAGTAAACAGAAATAGCTCTCACAAAGAGGAGAGTAACAAAACCATGGGAGACAACTCTTGATTATTTATAACAGCTTTCTCCTACGTAGACATAAACACGAACGACGCATTACAAGACATCATCACACAAGAAATGACCTAATAATTATCGTCAAATAGAGAAAGTTGAAATACCATAGACACGTCATAAGGACTAACAAGCTTTTTACAACCATCCTACAAGGTTCGACCTTAGGTCAAAATAAATTAGACAGAGGTAGAACTAGGCTGACAATGCCACTGAGTGCACTGGAAGGTCATTCACAGAGACTAAAATATTGGCATTCAACAGAGACATGTGATCAGCTCTCTATATCATCCCTATGACCATGAGACCGACGGTGATGTTGATTTCAGCTTCATCCTGTGTTCTGCTTGATCAAAGACGTGGATCACACGGCTTATGATGATATCATCTCCTGACTTGCACTAGAGTCACCCAGTGTGAATTTATTTCTCATGCACAGCTTCCATCAGCAAATATCTTTTGGTTGAACAAATACCTTATATTTTCTTCTTCATCTTCTTCTTCTTCTTCTTCTTCTTCTTATTATTATTATTATTATTATTATTATTGCGTGTGGCCTCATCTTGCCAGAGAGTAATTTTAAGTGCCGAATTATCAATCAGCTCTGAGGTCTATGAGTGAAAAGGGGAATTGTAGGAGAGTTATATATACACATTTCTGATGATTCGTTTAGATAGGGAATGTTTTAGGGATGATATACGCAGTTCCCCCACAAAATAATCTTCTGTAGCTCTAAGATGCGAATGTGTCCAACAATTTTTCTCAAATAATTTTCAATACCCTTCCTTATCAGACTCAATGACCCTATCACAACTGGGATAATGCTAATTTTAAGTTCCCACATATTTGTTGCTTCGATTTTCACATCACGATAATTTAATGGTTTTTGAAATTCTCATTTAGAAACATTGGAATTCTGTAGGCAAGATATATCAACTTTCTTGGGAGGATGCTTTTATGAATTTTTTTATGACTATGTCTGGTCTAGTTACATTAATTTTCCTGATGTGAAGATTGGGAAAATCCACAGTATAATTACTCCATCAGCAATTTTGACATCATCCGGGGTATTATTATTATTATTATTATTATTATTATTAATAATAATAATAATAATAATAATAATAATAATAATAATACTTCTCTGCCTTCAAAGCATTAATTAATGAAATTTACTTCCTTGGAACTGTTCCACCAAGGCAATACCACCCCCACAAAAGGGCTAGGTTTAATTACTGGTGTTTGAGGCGTTCCCAAATCTGCCGAGAGTGTAGCACTTTTTTAATATCGCGTCCTGTGGAGGCTTTGAACGCCCACTTTAAACTCGGCCTTTTGTCATATTTACTTCGAGTGAGTGTACGGGAAATTACCAAACTGCATTTCTTATCCAGCCTCTGGTCAGTTGAACGCATAAAGCTTCATCTTTAAACACGGTCTTGTGCTATATTCGCTTTGATTTGGCGTTGAGATAACATTATTATTAGTAGTAGCAGTAGTCGTAGTAGAGACTTGTTCCGTTTTTGAGGACATTTGCATGAAATTAGTAAAAGACATGAAAGAAGAACTTTCTTTGAATGAAAAACTGGCATGAATAATCTTGAGATTCCTTAAACCTTTGAGCCCTGACCACCGTTTTACCGGTGGTAGAGAAAAATGGCATAATGACCAGCCTCCGGTTGAATGATGGGTAAACACTTGAAACTATTTTTATATTTACTGTGAAACATTACATACCAATTATTTGCGAATGTTGACTCAGGAGCTCAGGCAGAAGGGGTAAAATTGCCCGGGAACGCAGGGATCAAAGGTAGATTTGGGAACGCCTCAAAAGCCAGTGATTGAACCTAGCCCTTTTGTGGGGGGATATTGCCTGGAAGTAAATTTCATTAATTAATGCTTCAAGGGCTGAGAAATATTATTATTATTATCATTAATAATAATAATAATAATAATAATAATAATAATAATACAATAAAGGAATGGACTTCGGATTAGATAAATGTACAAAAGTAACATTCAAGAAAGATAGAATTATAGAAACAACCTCAATAGATTTAGACTTTGTCACAACGATTAGGGAACTGGAACAAGATGAAGACTATAAGTACGTAGGAATTGGCGAAGGAGATGGTCTAAAACATACCCATTGAAGGAGAAAGGAGTACTACAGGCGTCTGCTTCTGGTACTAAAACCGAGCTGAACTCAAAAAACAGAATATCAACCTTAAAAATCTTACCTGTCCCTGTGGTGCAATACAGCTTTAACATCCTTTATTACCAAAACGATAAAGCGTCTCACTTGCTACTGCATGCATCATCCTGAAGCTGATGTTGATCGTCTGTATGTGCCCAGACCCGAAGGAGGCAGAGGATTAGTTCAACTAGAACTGTCCTACAAAACTACAACAATTGGCCTTCAAAGAGACCTGGAAACCACAGAAGACTGGATGATGATATGTGTCAAAGAACATGAAAGTATTAAGCATCTTTCTTGCGTAATAAAGGAAGCCAACAAGTTCAAAATGGAGTTTCAACTGGGTGCAGAAATACAAGTAAAGCACAACACACCGACTGAAGCTGAAAAATATTTAAAAAGAGAGCAACGACAAATGCTTACGACCATATACAGAAACAATGGCAAGATAAACCGCTTCATGGTCAATACTCTGCCCGTACCAAACAAGCAGATGTAAACAAGTCCCGTACCCATCAGTGGCTACGTAGTACAGAGTTAAAAGCTGAAACTGAAGTTTTTATCCTTGCTGCATAGGATCAGTGCTTCTTAACTAGAAATTATCACGCATGCATACTAGAATATGGTGTTAGCCCAAGGTCCTGTGATAATTATCTAGAAACAATCGATCATCTTGTATAAGGTTGCATGGTATTGGCACCCACTGAATATAAAACTCGGCATTACAGAGTTGGCCAATATCTGCACAAGAAAATGTGTAACTTCTACAGGAAGGAAACTGAAAGAAAGTGGTATGAACACCAAACAGACCCGGTTACGGAGATAGGACCTGTTACAATTCTATGGGACTACACAATACACACGGACAGAACAATCAAAACCAACCGCCCAGACATTGTTATTAGAGATCGCACACAAAAATGGTGCTTCCTATTGAAATGGTAGTCCCTACAGACTGCAAAGTATCTTTGAAGATTTTCAAAAAGCGGTCAAAATACAAGAACCTTGAAATCGAAATCTCACAAATGTGCCACATGGGAACATCAACAATACCCGTTGTAGTTGGAGCCCTCGGATTGTTTGGAAAAGATTCCAGTAGATTATTTGAAGGGATTCCTGGAAGTCCATGCCATAAAGAAATACAAAAAATTGTTATCACGAGTATACCCCACACTTTACGAAGGGCTTTGTCTATATAATGTTTTTTTTTTCTTTCAGTGGAAAATATCATGATGCTATTTCTAACCTTAGGTCCCTGGGCGGGACGCGGAAAGAAATGAGTACACATCAGAAATCATAGGAAATAAAATAATAATAATAATAATAACACATCCGCCATTAGAATCGCTGACCGCTTCAATGTAATGTCTGAATCATTGGCATGCCCGAATCAGATGATCTTTACATATTATGGATATTGTGCTCGTTATGGCGGGCTTCACAGATTCTATTATTTTATGCTGGATTTTATTGCTTAGTGTCCCAACGGATCTGGAGAGCTAGGAGACCATATGTGATATGATCGTGGAGAATGGTTGTCTTAGCCTTATGAGTCTCCACAGAGTCTTGTTAGAAGGGATACGGTCTTCCTTCACGTTCTCTATCAAAGTCCTCACGACCCTACCCAACAATTTTTAGGGGCAGGACTGAACCTTACATACTTAGGAAATGTAGCATATCTCCTTTGTTTCTTACGACTCCTAGAACTATCAGACATGCCGTTGTAACGTCTTTAGAGTTTCTGCATAACCATCTGACATTCCTTAGGTTGACTTGATTGTTCCGTTGTTCTGGTTAAAGTATTCCACACTCTTGATGTTACAGCTTTTTCCACCAGATTTTTGCGCGGACCAGATGTTTATCATCCTCCTATTCACAACACCAAAGGTTCCCATGCACAATTGCTCCGATAGAGCGTCTTAACATCTTGAGCTCCTTATCAATGGCGTTAAATGACTGATACTTTTCTGCACACACCGTACATATTTGGGTGTTCAGATGTTATCAGAACCCTTATCAGGCGTTTTACGTTATTTATTACGTTTTTATTTTACGTAATTGTTCTGATGAGCTTTCTTGTATGTATTTAGAGATTCTAGATAAAATACAAAGAAGAATCTGCGTCACGTCGAGTAGAGAGACCCCTTGCGTCTTCTCGGGTTAACATTCTCTCTTGACGTGCAGTGGAAAGATTATATTGAATTAATTGCCAAATCTGCTGCACCAGATTTTTCTCGACAAAACCTATCTTAGGTATTTATAAGTACACCACTCTTCCATGCTATGAATATTGTTGTCAAATCTGGTCTAGTGCCCCTGCTATATGTTCAGAAACTCTGAACTGGCATCTCAGCTTCAGTCAAATTCCAACCGCCATAGTGTAGCTTCCCTCTGAATTTTCTAGAAATATTCTCATAGTAATTGTTCTGATTGCTATAGTACGTAGACTCTATGAATTTATGCAAAGTATTAGATTGGCACAATACAACCGTAAGTTCTGTGCTAACAGTTTCTTCTCTCCCATTGCTCAATTGTGAAACTCTCTTCTTGCTTTCCAGCCAAAAATTTAAAGTTCAAAAACAAAAGTTTAAATTCAATGTCAAATGTTAACTATTGTCATCTTCAGTCGTCTTCATTTACTGTTCTCTATTCTTAATAATGTTTCTCTTTTTCTTACTCTTTCACACTCAGTAACCCTTGTGATTTAGTGGCTTTACTCCCCTGCTTGGGGTGAAATAATAAAAAAAAAACACTTACTTTCCAAATAACCTCATGTTTTAGATAAATTTATATAGTATCTATAAATGATAATTTAACCTGATTTGAACTTCCCCGTGTATTTTTTTTTCTTTCAGGTTTCGTCTCTTCTTGCGAAAAACTTTGAATTACTTGAATGATAGCTTCATATACGGCTGCAGCCTAGGTAAGACGATAAACTACATCCACCATCAAAGTCTTGATCAAGAGGTTTTGAGGAACCACTTCTTAATTGCTGGTGTTCCCAGGTCCAACCTGACCCGGGGTGGCAGCACCTGTTAAGGTCCCAGCTATGGGCAGATTGTAGCACACAAACTGGGTTAAAAACTCTATGGAAGTGTAAAAATAGATTTTAATGACAATGATACATTTTTGAGGAAAATTATTACGCGCAATAAAATTTGGAAAAAATACCAGCAATACATTTTCGAAGGAAAAAAGTATTACCCGCCATAGATTTTCTAAAAAAAAATTACCATCAATACATTTAAAAGAAAAAGAAAATTACCAGTAATACATTTTATAAAGAAAATATTACGAGCAATACATTTTTTTTTAAATAAAAAATATTACCAGCAATAAAAATCTTGTCAGCATTAGATAACACATTGAAGTTGATCTGCCGTTAAACAAACCAAACCAAATCAAACCATTTACGGCTAATGAACATTTTGCAATTTATCTACATCCAGATGTAGATTGCACGATATCTTTAGAGATTTTACTGATGCAAGCCATACTAATTAATCTATAGTTGGGGGGAAGGTGGATTCCTACTTTTCTCAATGGTATTTGCGCATAAATGAATATAACAAGCCCAACTGGAACAGGAACTCCGCTCTCCAATTTTCAAATTCCGTTACACCACCCGCACATTCAAATTCCATTACACCACCCGCACATTCAAGTTCACATCACCTGATGTTCCCAAATAGTCTCCCATCAAGGTAATGACCAGGCTTGACGTTTTCTGACTTCTGAGATCGTGCGAGAACGGCTATTTCAATGTGATATGGTTGTAAGTTATTTTGTACATATTTTCTATCGTTCTTCAACTTCTTCAAAGGCAATCGTATAGTTTCATATCAGTGTTTCAGAGAAAACGAAGACTATTCATAATAGCAAAGATATCAGCAACATCCATTATAGCGTATAGGTATATATATATATAGATAGATAGATAGATAGATAGATAGATAGATAGATAGATAGATAGATAGATAGATATACAATTGTGAAGCGTTAAGTTCAAGAGTCTATACCTATGTAGATCATTAGTACGGATTTTAGCATGGCATGAATAACCTTAATAGATATATCGACTTCAGTCATTTTCGCATATGGTAATTGTTCTGATGAGCTTTACCAGATGGCATCTCGACTTTACGAATTTAAGCGTAGTTCTAGATCGGCATCAAGGTGAAAATGGACAGATACTGAGTTAATTGGCAGGTCTGCTCTGAGGAATGTTAATTAACCGTGTGGTGCCCGTCAATTTTTCTCGCCACAATCTATCTTAATCATTTATAAAGCTACCACTTGTCCGTGCATTGAATATTTCTGCCACATCTGGTCTGCTGCTTCTTGTATGTATTTAGAGATTCTAGATAAAATACAAAGAAGAATCTGCTGTGTTATTGGTCTTGACATGGCATCTCGGCTACAATCACTTTGTCACCGTATCTTCCCTCTGCTATTACTATAAATATTTTCATGGTGATTAGGCTGATGTGCTTTCGTCATTGGTATCTAGACTTTATGAATTTAAGCGCCGTATTTTTTTTGACAGCTAAGTTTCATTATATTACCGTTGAAACTGCTAGATGTAACCTTAAGTTCTCTGTTAATAGTTTTTTTCTCTTGCCTTTCTCTCTTTTGGAATTCTTTTCTGGTTTCTCGCTTTCTAGTCGACATTGATCCACACAAATTTAAATGCAATGTCAATCTTCATTTTCTGTCTTTTTAAGTCTTCTTCTTTTATCGTTTTTTTTCCGTAATATTTTCTTTTATTTTTGTCAGATTATGTCACACACAATAAACTTTGCTTGGGTTGAACTCATTGCAAAACAGAAACAAATGATAGTCTGTAAGTTAAACGAAGAGTCATTCATATGTCCATCATTATTTGGATTTTCCAATGACAATATTTATGGTAATGACAATAATTATATTAGTTGTTTCCTTATAAGGAAACATTTGGTATGCATTATCCGAATGGCTAGTGCTGCAGTTGCTTGAGATATATAAAATCATTCTATAGAATTAAGTTGTCAGGAAAATAGACTGCTCAAGTCAACTGTTATCTTTATTTCAAGATTTGATGGCGTTTCCATTATACATTTTTGTTTTTAAAATAGTGTGGAAAGTGTATATATTGATTACGTCATTACTTCGAACAAAAACCTTAGCACGAAAGCCCCCAGGTGTACCATAAAACAAAATAAACCAAACCAAACCAAACCAAACTGGCTATTTCCAAGAAGAAATTCTGAACCCTAACCAAATAAGCCGAAAGTTTAATTCTAATTCGTACTTTTTTCACAGAGCATTAATGGCGAAGTGAATATAAATGTCCGTAGCACTACTATTTACACCTCATAAGTCGTAACAAAAAGCAGAGATAATTTTATGAGCCTATGAAAGAAACAGAGAAGACCAGTTCGTGTGACATCTAAATAACAAATTCACATACAAAAGAGTCGACTAGATATTTGTTTCTGATAACCTCTACAGCGAAGATGCTAATGACAAGTATACTTATCACCACCTTTGGTATACCAGAAGCAAAAAGATTTAGTTTCTCGATTATTGGCTTCTGAGATTGACACGGCAATAAACTCGCAAGTCATTGATAAATAATCCCAATGGCCGAAATACAAGATATCCTTAGACGAGTTGCTCTTTATTCGTGGTAAACATAATATATGTATTAGTATAAAACAGATCGAAAGTAGATAAGTCTATATAGCATTCCCGATGTTTATTCCTCTCATGTGTTGGGAACTGGAGGTTTTCTTTTAGTGAAAGGCGAAGAAACAACACGAGCTATGTGTATGTGTGTGTGTGAAATGTCAGCACTTACGTTGTCACTAACTGATCTTTATCTGACATATAACGTAGAGAAAAGATGAATGATTGTATTATTTACATTATTTACAGCCAGACTAATATCCTTATCATTAGTAAGGACATTAGATCGACTGTATAATATTCAGATGGAAAGATTGTAATAGTGATCTCCCATTATAGGTGTTAGATATGCGTATTTCTTTTCTTTTGAGTATTAGCAAATATATAGTCAATGAGGAATCTCAACAGCAGATTTCAAGAATGCATTCGTACAGGAGGACGCCATCTACAGGACGTAATTAAAAAAAAACATGAAAATTCCATCATTGTTTCTTAAATAGCATGTTTTAAGGTTTCAATTACTATGAATAAAATATTTTTCTTCCATCACTCTTGGTTTTATTGGATTGTTAAATAGTTCCTGTTTTTGGGGGTCACCCTGTATTAAAGGGTAACCTTATTTACATTGTTCAGACTGTTGTCCACATCAACGTTGCAATATTCACGACGTTTCGGCGGTCGTACGCTCTAGCCTTCTTCAGGTGATTGAAATTTCAAACTGAACCCTTCATTCATCCACCGAGATGGATTTTCTAATTCCACGTTCCATGCCTCTTTCGGATATTTCAGTATCAGTTATCTCCCTTTAACTCAACTAGCCAGGTATCCACAACTCTTTGGTTCAAATCACTATATTCAGCCTACGCTT
>CAHIKZ030004414.1:2080000-2110000 GCA_903632075.3 Acanthosepion pharaonis | reverse complement strand
CTTTTCTCTGGCTCTCTTTATACTGGTTCCGATATTGTATTCATTTCTATGATTCGTCGGCTCAGGAGATCTTTGTGGCCTACCATATGTGCTGATTCTTTAAGCTTACGAATTTTCCAATGGTGTTCCTTGTCTATGATATCAAGCTGATCCCACAGAGGGCGGTGATCTCCCTTCTCTCTCCATATGTGGTCAGCCATGCCTGATGTTTCCACTTCCCCTTGTGTTACAGCTTTCTCCTGTTCTTGAAGCCTTACCTTAAGGGGGCAGCCTGTCTCCCCTTTATATTTCTTTCAGCAGCTGCACGGGATAGCGTACACACAGTTTTTAGTCATGCTCTCCTCTATGGTGGGGGTTCTTATTCTGGAGAGATATCTGCGAAGTGTCGTCAAGCTTTTGAAAGTTCTCCTGATGTTATATAAACCTCAGATCCTTTGTATTTTCTCTGATAACCCCTTCACATAGGCAGGCACACTGTTTTCTGAGGTTGTTGTCGTCCTCTTGTGCCCGACTATCCGAGTTTTCTGGGGGTTGCTGCCATGTTCCCCGGGTAGTTGTTACGTTGTAAGGTATTACTTATACTGACCAATTCTTTATCTAATATCTCTGGCTCGACACTTTTGACTTTTGCTCGGTGTTGTAAGCAGCAGAAGATCCCTTTCTTTACGCTGTATGGATGGTGGGAGTTGAAATTAAGTGAATGTCGGTTTACGGTATACGGATGTCTTGAACCCATGCTCTGTTCGAGATATTAGAACATCCAGGAATTGGAGTGTGTTGTTAGTCTCTTTCTCCATTGTGAATTGTATCGAAGGTCTTATTGAGTTCACGTAGTCCATTAGAACCTGAACATCTTCCTGGTGTGGCCAGAGTATGAAGGTGTCATCTACGTACCTTAACCATATTGTTGACTTTAGATATATAGATTCTAATGCCATTTCTTCAAAGTATTCCATGTATATATCCGCCATTGCTGGTGATAATGGCGAGCCTATTGATAAGCCCTCATCCTGTCGATATATCTGTGATCCCATTCCGAAATGTGTTGTTTGTGAACAGAAAGTCAACATCTCCATTAGATTATCTATTGGAATTGGTCCGTTCTTCTAGGGATGAGTCAGAGGCCAATTTGTCTCTGTCTACTGAGAGTGCCTTCTCCGTGGGTACCTTGGTGAACAAACTCACCACGCCCATGCTCACTTTCTGGTTGGATAGGATAGGATAGGAACATCTTTGATTATTTCCACGCTGTCCCATGCAGCTGCGGAAAGAAATATAAATTGGAGACAGGCCGCACTCTTAACGTAAGGAAATTCATACACAGTTGTCCTCAAGGACACA
Organism: Acanthosepion pharaonis; assembly: GCA_903632075.3. Classification (NCBI taxonomy): domain Eukaryota; kingdom Metazoa; phylum Mollusca; class Cephalopoda; order Sepiida; family Sepiidae; genus Acanthosepion; species Acanthosepion pharaonis. The sequence goes on along the minus strand of CAHIKZ030004414.1, from coordinate 2,108,659 downwards.
CGGCACAGTAGATAAAAGCGTTGGTTGGGTCCAGTGACCGGACCCAAAGAGTGTGAGATAGATAGATAGATAGATAGATAGATAGATAGATAGATAGATATTGATAATATTAGTCGTCAATATATATATATATATATAATACATATATATATATATATATATATATATATATATCCCAAGAGGCTAGAATCGAGGTAGAACTCAATGTTTATATACACATATGTGTATGTCTATGTGTGTATGTGTATATGTATGCATGAGTGTATGTGTAGTTATATATATATATATATATATATATATGTGTGTGTGTGTGTGTGTGTGTGTGTGTGTGTGTGTTTTCTGTGTGTGTGCGTGTGTGTGCGTGTGTGTGTGTGTGCGCGCGCATGTATATGTATGTATGTGCGAGTAGATATAGATATGTTGTTGCGTATGTATGTATCTACGTATGTGTTTTTGGGAATATAAATAGTAGGTCCTTACTAGATTAAATATTCGTTAATTTTCATATGTTTATGTTTGTAACCTGTAGGTGATATTAATTGCGTTGCGAAATTTCCTTGATTATGCATCGGTTCTCTTATAAATGCTCTTCGTTTTTAAATTGTCCCCCCCCCAACTTTTTTTTTCGTCTGTCTCTCTATCATCTTCTGGATTTTAAGTTTAGATCATATCGTTTTTTATTGTACGTAGTGTAACCACAAATGTATACACACGATTCTGGTGTCTGTTGTTTAATTTTAATTTAGGTCAGCGAATCGGTAGCGAATTATACATCGAAAAATAATTCATATTTATTTGTATCTCACTCATTTAAACCGTTATTTAACTCCTCTCTTCAAAACGTCTCTGTTAAATTCTAATCCCCACCTTCACCTTTAGGCCTTCCTGTTATTCTTTCTTCTGATACACCCTCTCTCTAAAGCTTTCATGCATTTCCCTCTCACACTTGTTTCCCACTCCCACACTTACACTCTCACTAAAATTATGTTTTTTTTTTTATACCCGGAGTTATATTTTCCGATTTCTTTTTGAATTTGTAGGTCTGATGAATTGGATCGTGATTACGAGATTCCAATGTAATAAATTATAACGTGGAATATTAGTGTTTGAGCTTTTTTTGTTATATATATATATATATATATATATATATATATATATATATATATATATATGTATTAGCATTTCGTATCAAGCATGGGTGGATATATAAGAACGTATAATAGCAAAATCCAAAATGGTAAATGATATTCGAAATCTTGTGTTTCGGTATTGGTTACAGCATTCTAAGAATTGCTTCCAAACAGCATTTAATGTAAACTTAACCTTATTTTAAATGAACAAAAATGCTTACATGTAAATTATTTAAATGTTGTTTTCTAAATTAATCGGTGTAAACACTGAATTAATAAACTAGTTCATTTTCACAGATAACATCTTTTATTTTGCCTTTATTTACACACGTGGCAAATCATTCGGGGGAATATTTCATACACTATATTTAAGAAAAGATAGGAAACAGAAAGAGAGACATAAGTTCGGATGTTCGGCGAAATCTAAATATTCAAGACAATTTAGTAAAAGCTGTGGGTCTCCATAATGACAGGAATTCAAAATACGAAATAAATACTGAGAATAAAAATATATCTATAGATTTTACTAAACAAAACATGTCTGTAAAAATCATTGTTTAATATATTAACGTGTTCGGAGAGTAACCACTTACTTTATTGATATGTAGATTCAGTAAGTTAAATGGAAGGAGACTGTGTCATTTCTTTTTAGTCATATCACACCGTGCATAGGGATTAAAGTCGCCAATAAACAAGAGTTTCTTAACTTCGCAAGAACAGGAAAAAAAGGAGAAATATTAGGGAGTGAGAGAAGAACAGTAATCAATACGACATTAGATAATAATTGACATTTAAATGTTTGAAGATCAAAGTTGGCTGGAAAGCATGAAGCCGGAGGAAATATTAGGATAGAACTTATGGTTAAATTTAACCAATGTAGCCTGGAAAGCATGAACCTAGAAGAAAGTTCCACAAACGAAAAGTACGAGAAATGAAACTGTTAGCATAGAACTTATGGTTAAATTTAACCAATGTAGCCTGGAAAGCATGAACCTAGAAGAAAGTTCCACAAACGAAAAGTACGAGAAATGAAACTGTTAGCATAGATCTTATGGTTAAATTTAACCAATGTAGCCTGGAAAGCATGACGCCGGAAGAACTTTCCACAAACGAAAAATACGAGAAATGAAACTGTTAGCATATCATTTATGGTTTAACCTAGCCAATCTAGCAATGCTCTTAAATTCATAATGTCTCCGTACATTAGCTAAGAGTTTTTACGAACAATTACTGTGAAACTATTTATAGAAAAGTCAGAGCGAAGCGACATTATGGTGGTGGGCGAATAACTATTGCTGATGTGCCAGGTCAGGACAAATATTATTGCTGATTCTTACTTGGCTTTCGATCAAAAGTTTCTAAATATACTGCGGAAACGTAGGACTAAATCAATAGTCAAAGCATGCACGAATAGCATACTTATATTAGATAAATTCTACAGTGAAAAAATGTCTGGCAGGACACAATAGCAAGCAGACGTCGTAATGGAATCAATATAGTCTTTCCACTTCATATCCGCCGAGAATGTGAAACGATAAGGCGAAACGAGTCACTCTCAGGCATGTTGATGGCATGAAGGAAGGGGTCTTTCAGGTGACTAATATAGAGGAGTTTCGTTTTGGGAGGCAACAATTAACAAGCCACTCATTGATCGAGTTAACAACTAACTATAGGTCTTTTTTTTTAGATCAATTTGACCTTATCGAACTAATTAAAATCGAGATAGAAGTAAATGGTTGTGTCATCAACGTAGATACGAAGTTGAGAACTGATGTCATCAAATTAGGAACAATGTAGGTTCAAGGCTAGAGAACTGGGGGACAAAAAAGTTCTGAAGGAGTGGCCATTCTGGACAACCTTCATTTCGCGATTGTGTGTGTGTGTGATGCGGCATTCACCCTGGGCGGATTGAGCCGGCTTCTTCCTGTTATGAGAAGAAGATTTTTGGGATAAATTACAGAAGTAGGGTACCCAGGCCTACTCGGATAACGTTCTTGCTTGCCGCGGGGTTCCCACAGACGCAGAGACAGGAACGACCAGAAGCCGCCGGTTGCCGATGCAGACGCTCCTTGGATTTTCACCAGAGCCCTTGTTAGCCGGCGTGTGTGTCAGACCTGTCTGCCTTGGGTGGCCCTACCAGGAACGAAGTTCCGGACGGCATAGCTCTGACACTACCGTTTACACCCCCCACCATTTCGCGATTGAATAAGAAAGACTGAATCAGTTCAGAAATACATCCAGAAATACCATAATTTTTTAACTTGTGGAGTAGCTCGTTATGCTGAATGCTGAACCCAGTCAAACCCTTTCAAGATGTTTGTATTTTGGAATAAATGAATTGGACTATACACACAAGCACACACACACATGCACATGTATACACACATAACTTCCTTGTATATTTTACTAATGGAATCTATTCTTATTATTATTACTTCTCTTATAAACATTATTCAAGGCGATAAACTGCCATCCCTACACCAGCACACACGCCCAAATAAAAATTCATACTCACCTGGCTACTTACTGTACTAAGCATATTTATATACACACAGCCAGTGATGTACAATTGTTGTTTATTTTACCACCACCATCATCATTATTATGATTATTATCGTTTTTTCTTGATGTCACATTATCCTCCAAATTCCAAGTAGAAAAACCTTAAACACTATCTACAGAGAGGGGTAGAGAGAGAGAGAGAGAGAGAGAGGGAGGGAGAAAGAGAAGTTTAATCCTTGTACATTGAACCTTTTGGGATTGCTACAAAGGTCCAATAAAACTGAATCCCTGATGCCTAACCCTTTCTTGTCATGAAAGACTTAACTGTTTGCTGTCATTTGCCACTGTCGGTTAACTACGTAGCTTCCAACTTTTTACAAGATCTGATGATCATGAATTTTGGGCCACACAGTTGCTATGCCTAATCACGTGATCATAATCAACCAATCAGATTGCATTTAAAACAGATATAAATCGAAGCTACATATTTCTGCATAAAACGGAAGGAATTCTCCAACTCCAGTTAGGTGTGAAACTGATCATCGTACACCCACGCATATCTCATCTCAATTTAACTTCTGAAAATCAGAGAAGTGTAAAACCGGTAAAGCGATTCTAAATAAATATTCTTAAAGACTCCAATTGCATTTTCAATTTCTTTTTCACACACACACACACACACACACACACACACACACACACACACACACACACACACATATATATATATATATATATATATATATATATATATATATATATATATTAGCCCACGCATTTCATCTTTTGAGGGAATTTATCAAGGTAGATTCAAGGATTTTATTTTAAACCAATATGTTTATATAAGAGAGAAAAATTATTAGTTTTTCAACATTTTTAAGTTTAGGAACGATCATAAATATTCATCGGCTTAGCTGAAAAGTCAGGAAAACTATGGAGGACACGAAATGACACAATTCAATGTCTAAAAACGAAAACGAATGAATGATTTTCTTAATTTTGTTTATGAAAATTCGTACTTAAATTATTTTAGTTTTGGGTTATTTTATGTGTTGTGCATCTTGAATAACATGAAGTTATGAATTTAACACTTTTCTTTTAATGTTTTAACATTTTTGGAAGTCTTTTCTTGAGAAAGCAATAATTCTTTAGGAAAGGAGATATTGCAAAAAATCCGGGTCTCTGATTTATATTTTGATAGGATTCCATAGCGGCACTCTCAAGAATTTTCCTTCTAACTAAATTACTTTCTTTTTTAATAAGTGTGACATTATTTAGATCCAAAGGTTGTCATATGCAGGGGTGATAATGGAGACAAGCTCCTAATAAAGGGTGTTTTATTAAGACGGATTATATATAAGGGTGTTTCATTAAGACGGATGAAAGTCAGGAGTAAATAAATCAGTGTTATCGGTGAAAATTTATTTCTCTATTGGAACATGTTATGTTAGTCATGGCAATTATGGGTGAAAAATAACATCCCCTATATATCCGCCAAATCTGAAAGAAAAAGAAAAAAATACAATAGACGCTTAAACTGAATTCACATTAAAATCGGTCCAATGTTTCTGTGGCATGCTTCTCGAAAAGCCTCTGACTTCTAAGTCTAGCTCAAGCCGGAAACTGGGCGAAAGCGGACATAACCAGCTGCTTCGGGTAGATGGAGTTCGACAACCCAGGAAGGCAGTCTATTGAAGTGTGTGTTTGTGTATATATATATATATATATATATATATATATATATATATATATATATATATATATATATATATATTAAATAAAACAGACGATTTAAGGTTCCATGTAATAAATTGTTTCACCACAGCCCTTTTAAAAGGACTGCGGATCATAGACTTTACTTCCAAACAAAAAATAAAAATAAAATTTACACATTTTTGACGGGCCGTATTAAACATATGTAAATTAACGAAGTGTGGAAGTGAGGGGGGAGAGAGAGAAGACATGAGTGAGTTAGCAGATATTGACACATTTAAACGGTTTACCCATACGGATTACCTAGTTTTTCATAAACTAAATATATATATATATATATATATATATATATATATATATACAGTGTAACCCGGATATAAGAGACCCGGATATAAGATTAACCCGGATATAAGAGAGATTTTCTCTAGTCCCAAGTTAGAGCCTGTGTTAATGTATATATAATAGACCAAACCCGGATATAAGAGAAACCCGGATATAAGAGAAACCCGGATATAAGATACTTCTTCTCCGGTCCCGACAACTCTCTTATATCCGGGTTACACTGTAGTACAAGGTTCGGGAGCTACTTGAGATACAGGGCTACAGAGTAAGAGGCACAGTTTACGCGGACGTGTGGGGAAGGTAGCGGTTATCCCTAGATTTGAACAAGTTAAGATTTTAGAAATCGGGAAAACATACACTTCGGTGTGTGTTCCACAGAGCAGTGGTTCGCAGGGCGAAGCTACTTGAGTGGAACTTACTTCCCACCACTGGAATACGGAGGAAATAACAGTGGTTCGCTACAAGGTGATTAGCATAGCGGGTCCTAGCTGTGAAACTGGTGCAACTAAAAACTGTAGACGCCTGATAACACCAGGTGTCCGGTAATTACCGGGGTGGTACAGAGAATCGACCATTTTCCTGCATTTTAGCGATGTATCGTACGTACGTATGTGCGTTTCGTTATCGATCTCGGGACGACAACGAATGGGAGCAGCGGCCGGCAGACTAGGGTGTGTAAGATGGAATAAGCGAGCCTTTTGCTACAACATCCTATCCAACGCGGTGGAGTAATGGCTAGCGGCCGGATTGAGAAATCGGAGAGCCGAGTTTGTGTTCCCGGCCAATCCATTATATTCACTTACATGCTAATACCAATGCCAATACACTTGGGAAAAATATAAATCCTCTTCTCCCAATCGCTATGGGTAAAGAGCAGGACAGACCGGGTTCTATAGCATTGGATGCCCACTGGTCTACCACAGAAATAAATGGCAACCTACTGCGGGAAAAAATCTGCCCCGTCAGTCATGTATCTTTCTATACATGATTGCCTAAGCGTGTATCACTTATGGAACAGAACTGACTGATCATATGTGCGAGTTGCACTTTAGGTTTCGGTTGATTTTACGGCCTAATAGTCGCTAAACACACGGACCCTATGAGGGAATATCCATTAATGTTGACTGTTGATGGTTGAAGGCCCGATCAGCGATGTTGGAATCTAATGTCTGGTTTTTAAGGCACTAAATATAACCAGTTATTTTCCCACAGTGCGATGTTAGAAATAGATCGGGAGAGAGATGAGGTGCCGATCTATATGATTGAATAAGACCAGGGGGGAGTTTTGCAACAATAAAATATCCGTAGAAATTAATTTATCGCATTAAAAAATATTTGAGCTTAACAACTTTAACAAAATATTGCAGTAACAATCATAGGTATAAAGAAGTAAGACGGTACGAATGAAAACATGACAATTGTTTTTTGTAAATTTTTTTCCATCTCAATTAGGTAAGTAGAGGTTAAACGTTTTATTCTTTATTCTGTCTTTCTTTTTTTCTTTCTTTCTTTAGGCCATACCTCTGTTTTGCACAACACTGAATTCTTCTTTTTATATTTCCGTTATTAATATTTCTTTCTTTCTTTCTTTATTTCTTTCTTTCTTTTTTTCTTTGGGACCATTCCTGTTTCGTACACACTGAATTCTTTTTCTTTTTATATTTCCATTATTAATATTTCTTTCTTTTTTAAATTTCCGTTATTTAATCTTTCTTTCTTTCTTTCTTTCTTTCTTATCATTAGTCTGTTAAGTACAATAATGAATTAAATTGAATTAATGTTCCTTTTATATTTTCATTATTCACCTTTGTTTATGTGTTTGTTTCCTTATGTCTTTCTTCATTTCAAATTTTTGTCAATATTCTTCTAAATCTATCTTCATTTTCCTTAATAAAATTAGTTTTTTGTTTACATTTCCTTCTCAAAGTTTTGCTTTTACTGTTTTTAAATCGATTTCACAGTTCAGGTTTCTTTTCAATTTTTTCTTAACTTTCTTCATCCTTTTACTCTTTTATTTTTAATTAATCTCTTTTCTTTCTTAAAACCCTTTCTTTCTTTCTTTCTTTCTTTCTTTCTTTCTCCTCAACCAATCTATGTCTCTGATATAACTTTTTCCTCCCTCATTCTGAGCAAACAAAATGGAATTGTCTGTTATTTACCTGAGGTAATGGCAAGTTGTAACATGCGTGCTAACTACCGTATTTGGCAGTATATAAGACTCACGTGTGTATAAGACGCACCCCAATTTCAGCAGGGCAAATAAAAAAAAATTAATAATAAGTAAAATTAGTAAACCTCCATATGGTATATAAGACGCAGGGGAATTTTAAAAGATATTTTTAGTAAAAAAAAAAGTGCGCCTTATATGCCGTCAAATACGATAACTAACTCATGAACAAGCAGAAGTAGGATAGCTAAAAGTAGGCGTGAAAATTTCAGTCTTGTTATTCGAATTTTATGATGAATCTTAATTCTTCAGTTAATGATTGAATAAGCTCATGGCGAGTTCTACGTCAAATATCCGTAGCAATTCCCCAAAAGCATCGTTAAATATTTGAGTTTAACAACTTTAACAGAATATTGTAATAATAACTATAAATATAGATGCCGATCTATGGTCATCTAGAGTTTTAGAGGTGCATCAATATTACGTTGTATCATCGGCATATTCACGAATGGTCAGAGTATTACTCTGAGGCAGGTCATTTATGGAAACTAAAACGAGGATTGGTCCGAGAAGCGAAACCTGGGATATTGCCTGCGTTGATTGCTATGGCACCGGAGAAACTGGCCGTGAATAATGTGAAGTGGTTAAAACCTTAGCGTTCCAACTATGAAATCCGGTTTCGATAAGTTAAGTTCTTCATAGTTAGATTCTGAGCGTGCTGTCTTTTTCAGCATAATTATTATATAAATCCACAGCAGAATGGCATATATGATAAGTAGCGCCTAGCCCTTTATATATATATATATATATATATATATATATATATATATATATATATATATATATATATATATATAAAATGTATGTATATATATATATATATATATATATATATATATATATATATATATATATATATATATATATATGCAATCTTTTATATGTATTATTTATATATTATATATGTGTGGTACGCTAAATATCAGTGATAGAACTAACATATTTAGTTGGATTGATGTGAGTTTGTGACTCTGGGTTTCACGCTATTTGCCATCGTCAAACTCTTTGTCTGACGATTGCAAATAGCGTGAAACCCAGGTTTTGGTTCTCGGGGCCAAAGTTCTATTTGTATATGAGTCCCAGATACAGGACGAAACGGCCGTCCAGTGTTTTCTGCATTCTGTTGACGTTTCTTCTAGACTCAATGAATTAGTTATAATATATATATATATATATATATATATATATATATATATATATATATATATATATATATATATATCGTCATCCAGAGACAGACTGTTTCGCGGTATCACGGTTCGTCAATGTGGTTAGGCATCCGATCGCCTTAAGCCGAGACCGAAAGCTTATTTGGCATCTATCGGAGATTCTATGTAATCGACATAAGAGAGAATGGCGAATTCTTACGCATTTATTTTTCGTAAACCCGCCAGTGACCCGTACAACTCAATTCAATATATATATATATATATATATATATATATATATAGGAGAGAGAGAGAGAGAGAGAGAGAGAGAGATGAAATTCGATATGGGCACCAGATTTCGTTACCAGCACCTCGAGCCGCCAAGGAATCACGTCAAATGATTTCACTAGGAACACTTGTGGCATGAAATACAATTCTTCTTTTATTAGCCTTTCAAGTTTTTCCAAAGTCTTGGTTTGATATAGTCGACTTGCTCTTTTAACCAACCCCAAAGAAACAAGTCACAGGGTATTAAGTCAGGGCTCCTACATAGGCACTCATACATAAAATAGGCAGTTATTTTCAATCAAATTGCACATATATATATATATATATATATATATATACCTGTGCAAATTAATTGAAAAAACTGATTTATTTTCCTTTCTTTCAACATGTGGTCAATTTTACAGCCACTGGAATGACAGGGTGTAATCGATTTCTATTTTCTCCTCAGATTAGGTCATTTGCCGTCGTGTGCAGTAATATGAATCAATTTTAGGGGTGTGTGATGAAATCTGTTTGACCTTGAAAAATATTACGTCATCCGTGATTGCATCAGATTTTTATCACGCCCAGACACTACTTGTCCTACGGCCATTATCTGCGATGGACTTTACTACAAAGAAACTGCACGAACACACTGGCAAGCCTTACCAACGAGCAAACCAAAGTACTTATTGATTTAAATCCAATCGAAAATCTGAGGTCAATCTGCAAGGAACGACTTCGTAGAATGGACATACGAAGTACTAACATGGATAGGTATGGATAAATAGAAAGACAGACTGGGTTCTGTCGCCTTGGCAACTGGTCTAACAGAAGGACAACTCTGAATTCGAAACCTGCTGAGGGTCGTTTAGGGGCCTTGTATCGCGTAGTGCACCAGGTCTCTGTATTCGGTTCTACAAAATGCTTGGTAGCCCTTACCAGTATAATCAAATTATATGTGCAGATACCTAGTTATCGGTTCCTAGGAACAGAATAGCTTGACCCTCATACGTCGATAAACAACTGGAGAGTACAGTATATATATATATATATATATATATATATATATATATATATATATATATATATATATATATATATATATATATATATATTAAGACATATTTTATGTTTAACGTTGTTATTTTATAGATACAAGTATTTAAGCAAATGCTCTGTTTATGATAAACAGTATTAAATAACATTTACCGGCCTGAATGTCCGAGAAATTTTCATAGAAAATTTTCGTTCTTTGACAGGATCAGGATTTCTATGAAAATTTCTCGGACATTCAGGCCGGTAAATGTTATTTAATACTGTTTATCATAAACAGAGCATTTGCTTAAATACTTGTATCTATAAAATAACAACGTTAAACATAAAATATGTCTTTAATAAATAAATTGTCGGACCTTGTCCATTTCTTAATATATATATATATATATATATATATATATATATATATATATATATACTGTACATGTTCAATTACTATGCCAGATTTTTGGTCGTCTTACATTGCCTGGTGCCACCAGTTTCGAGCTAGGACATGTTTCATGGCGGCAAACCGTTGCCATTACCTTTCGTGATATTTTTATGAACAGCATGTTCCACTCATATGTCATCTTCTCCAAAACTGTTACTTTGTGGAACAAACTCCCAAGAGAATTATTTTCTTGACAACCCCAATCTTGTTTTTGAAACATGAGAACTCATATGTAGCGAAGGAATCATATTTTTTAATATATATATATATATATATATATATATATATATATATATATATATATAGTCGGACTCTCCTATCGTGAAAGATAAATTAGGGTCAGCATTGGATGGTGCCTTTCGTTTTACACTTATGCATGCTAGCAGGTGCTATTGTGGAGAAAATCAGGTAAGGGAAAGATATATTTCCTTTGTGCTTTCTTATGTTCAATACAAGCCAAGCCTTGCTGCGCCCGACAAAGACACACTGAAAGATGAAATTTGTTAAAGCAGGATTTCATGGTGTCTCTGCTTCCGAGCTTGACGAAGCTGATCACGGTGCTTCAGTCTACTCTCTCTCTATCTTTCTCTCTCTCTCTTCTCTCTCGCTATATATATATGGCATATTTCTTATAGGGAACGCTCAAATTCCCCTTTCTCTCCGACGGCTTAGGGGTAGAATCTCTGACTGATGCCACATCGGTCGAGTTTTGATCCCGGCGTGAGGCAATCGGACGTCTAGCCACCCTGAAGAGTTGTGATGCAGCGAAACAGTCTGTCTGTGGGTGACTATATATATATATATATATATATATATATATATATATATATATATATATAAGAGATATTTGCTCCGTGTCCAGCATCCTTCTGTAGAACCACATTTCTGTTGCCTTATGTCTCTTCTCTGTCTGATGAGATGGTCTAGCAGTCACTGCCATACTGGAGGAAAGATATAACATAAGAGTTAAGTAGTCTTTTCTTTGTTTGCAATGAAATTTTCATATTTCTTAATACTTTGCTTAACGTTTGGAAGGCATTTTTGGCTACCTCAGTACTTCTTCGGATTTTGTTTCGAATTTCCCATCGTCTGCTAAAACATTTTTTTTTTAATTTCTTATATCTCCAATTCTTAACTCGCAAGCCATACATTCACTCTTCTTACAGTTGACGTTTAATATTTTTATCTAATGTTCGTTTAGTATGTTCTATAGGAGTTCCTGTAATTCCGAATATATGTCTTATTGAACATAAATTCAGTATGAATTAATATATAGGTAAACACGCTCTCAGTTTACACTTGAATCAAAAGTAGATATAGAACGTGTTTACGGTTGAGAAAAAAAGAAAGATTGGTCGGATTTATTACCTAGTCTGCAATTATCCTCGCGGAACGCGGGAAATCTTTTAGGCGAAAGAATGTTACCGCTCTGCAAGCGACGCAATCGATTGATTATAAGCCCAGGAGATAGTGCAGGGTGCTTTATGTATATTGCAGCTTTTCAAGTTTATATTCATACTTATTGCCAAATAGGAATAAGTTTCTACTGCGCAGTTGCAACGAAGATGTTTGCCAATGTTGTAAATCGACATTTTATCACTTATCTCTGCCTGTACTCTGACACTGATTTCTGGCAGGGTGAGTTAACACGATACCTTTCTCGAGGCCAAACATTTTTAAAACTAGCTATCCGGATATATATATATATATATATATATATATATATATATAGAGAGAGAGAGAGAGAGAGAGAGAGAGATGTGTGTGTGTGTCTATGTGTGCAGACAGATAAATAGAAAAACAGATAGATATGAACAGATTGAGATAGATAGAAACAGGCTGAAATAGCTTGAAACATGCATAGATAGATAGATAGATAGTATATATGAACATACTGAGATAAGTGTATAAATAGATGAACTATGTATATATATGAATATACTGAGAGAGATATATAGATATATCGATAGATAAAATATCGATAGATAGATATCTCGCTAGTGAGATAGATAAAATATATATATGAATATACTGAGATAGATAGATAGATAGATAGATAGATAGAAAGATAGATAGATAGATTGTATATATGAACATACTGAGATAGATATATAGATAGATAATATATATATATATATATATATATATATATAAACATACTGAGATAGATATATAGATAGATAAAATGTATATTTGAACATACTGGGATAGATAGATAGATAGATAGATAGATAGATAGATAGATAAAATATATATGTACATATTGAGATAGATAGATAGATAGATAGATAGATAGATAGATAGATGATAGATAGATAGATATGTACATATTGAGATAGATAGATAGATAGATAGATAGATAGATAGATAGATAAAATATATATGTACATATTGTGATAGATAGATAGATAGATAGATAGATAGATAGATAAAATATATATATGTACATATTGAGATAGATATATAGATCTACAGCATATTTTCCAAACACAAAATGACATGATAGTTGGTAATTGTTATATAATAATAATACCAAACTTCCAAATATAAACTTGTTTATCGAAATACGTGTATCGATATACAGTACCAAGCGGCTTTGATCCAAGCGATTCAGTCGAAATCATCTTTTTGAAAATATTACGTACAACTGCAATATTTAATAAATATAATTTTATAATGCGATGATACCAGGATATATTTTAAACCTTGCTGATTTTAGCGGTTTTTGTTAATGCCGATATTTCATTTGCATATTTACTTTGAATAAATCAAATTTTTATAAATACGTCTTTTTTAATTCTTTGTAATCTTTTCAAATAAATCATAGTTTCTTATTTACTTTTATATTCAAATTACGTTGTTATTCCAGTAAAACCATTTTTTTTACAGAAAATGTCAACTACCTTAGCATTTAGATGACAGCTTATGAGAAAATGAAAGTAACTACACTGTAAATGTTAACAAACAATTTTGAAAGAAATATATATTATCAGTTCTGAAATATTTCTCTATATAGATTTTTTTCTGAAATATATCATATTTTTTTTTATATTAAACTTTCTTAAATTTAAATTTTTGGGGATTTATATCAAAGTTTGAAAAAAAATGTTTCAGAAACATTTATTTATTTGAAGATAAACGCGTGTCCCAATGGTTAGAATGAGAGCCGAATTTAAATCTCACCATTTTCATTTTGTCATGGAGATAACTTCTTGATAATATCAGCCTAGGGAGGTGATGCCAACACAGTTACAAACATCCTGAACACCATACCACGTGTTGACCCCAGATTGCGAGTTAAATTTTCGAAATCCGTAGATGTTTGTACAAGCTGCAAGTAGCTAGTCATCGTGGCCGAGAATGTGAGTGTACTGGTGGTGTTCAGCTACTGATTACAACAAATTATACACTTTTTTCCAAAACTAACAAAACTCAACTCAATATTTTTGAAGCATATACAACGGTTTGACTCTGGATGTTGACAAAACACAAATATAACTACACAAGCATCTGATATAAGGATAAGCTAGCCACTCTAGGAGTGAGGCATTCTAGAAAATGAGTATCCAGACATTACTTTCTTATCGCTTATAGATCTAATGAAAGTAAAAAATCTGATGAGCTGTGATACAGCGAAACAGGCTTGTATGTCGATGACTATATTATGCTCTTGTTATTTGATCGAGCACTATAGAGAAAAGGGTAATTTCAGAACAGTAGCTGCTGCCGCTATTAACTCACAGCTCTTCATTAATGAATTGAGCTCTCTGGCTGCTTGCTTTTGTATACATCCGTATATAATACGTTAAATTTTCCCTTTCTCACTTATTTCTCTTTCTCCGATACCTTAGGGGTAGAATCTCTGACTGATGCCAAATCGGTCGGGTTTTGATGACGGCGTTAAGCAATTGGATGTCTAGCCACATTGATGAGCTGTGATACAGCGAAACATGTTTTTTATGTGGATGATTATAAATATCTATATAGTTAAGCATACGAAAAATCGAACAACGAAGAGGCGAATGTGTAGCGCATCTAGGTAAATGAAAGAGACATTCCTCCGGGTAACATCAGGTGTCGTTGCTTACAACCTATAAAATATGTGGATCAAATTCCGACCGGTTAGCTTACTTGTTGTTGTGGTGTAATGGTTAGAAAGCTTGCCTTACTGGTCAGTTTTTTTTAATTATTTAATCCGAAGTAAGTAAATAAAATCACTCTGACGCAAGGGGGGTACTGAATGTTGGAGAATAAGTAAAAACAGAAACATTATTAAGCAGCGAGAACAAGAAAAGACGATCAAGAAAATCAAATATGGCTGATAGAATACGGACAACGAAGATACCTCATGTATTAGTTAACAGCAACATTAATAATGAACAGAAAGAGGAAAGAGTAATCAGTAGGAGAGTAGATAGCGATTGACATTCTATTGACATTTTTTTTTAGATTAAAATTGATTGGAAAAAATGGAACCGGAAACGATTCCACAAGCGAGAAGTGCAAGAAAAGAAATGATAACATAGAACTTATGGTTACGTCTAGCCAGTTCATTTGTAAATACATGAGGTTTCGACGCCAGGCAAGTACTGCGCTTAAATTAAAAAAAGTTAGGTACCATAGCGAAGAGGGATATTTATTTGTATAAATAATTCAAAATGTGGCACAAGGCCAAAATGAAAAATGGGGAAAAGAACGGTCTTCAGCTGTCTTAAATTTAACTAGCCACAATCACTGACCCAAACATACGACAATATTCCTTACACCAAAACAACGCATTCTTAATTACCATTCTTACTACATTCACCATAATACCTCTTGTCTCTATGTAAATCCTAACTAGTCCTATACGTGCATTTCGTGTCTGTGGAGGGAGAGGAATAAGACAACAATTTAAAAAAATCTAAACCCCAATGTGTTTTTACAAGAAATCAATCAAAATAATATTCGTAAAATCCAACTCATACAATCTTTAGATGTGGCAGAAACATCAATTTACTGGACGAAGACAATGCGGGACGTTACTAATATAAAACAGTCATTTATCCCAAGCACTCACTCAAAGATGTACTCATTCAAACACAAGAAATACTAAAATCACACCCGAATTGAAAGGCCCTCCACATCCACCAGAGAACTGACATCACTGACCACCTAACAGGGGAGGGGAGAATAAGAAAATGGGGACAGAGATAAAAGGGCCAATGAGCGTATATCCCCTTTGCAGGAAGAAACAAAAGACAAAACAACACTAATGGGCGGGGATACTAATGTTTATTACAGTGGGGTCAATATTCTTAAACCTAACCGGCATCAAAGTGCCGCTGTAATGCGGTCCCTCTTACTCGACACAACGCGTATGACGCAACTACATTTTGCCAGATTCTGATGGCGGGAGCCGCCGCCTTTTCACTCCCAATATCGACTTAAAGCTGATGCTTAAAGTACAAGATCAGTTGGGAAAAATGAGCTTCTCATATCTATAAATTCCCTTCTGACTGGTAGTCCATATCATGACTCCCATATCCGTAGCAAGCAGAAGAACATACTGTACACCCCAACCGTAGCGAAGAGCTCATCAGAAAAATTACCATGAACGTATTTGATCAGGCCTGACGATTGCATCTAGCATGAAACAGACTTTCGCCTCTAAGTTTTGACTTCTATGTTCACTTATATTATATATATATATATATATATATATATATATATATATATATATATATATAGATAGAGAGAGAGAGAGAGAGAGAGAGAGAAAGAAAGAAAGAAAGAAAGAAATAAATAAATAAATAAATACAATGGTATCTGATCCAAATCAGCTCGTGGTACAGGCCTTATATATAAAATATTTATGAAATATTTAAGGCTTGTACGCGGAGCTCAGTAAGACAAAACGTGAATCTTTTAAGTGGCGAGATGGTTGTTGCGATCTTACGGTAATTTTTTACCTTCCAAACGACATGTACATACTTTGTAAGCCGGGAACACAATTCGATCGCTATTGCGCATGTGCAAACGCATACATCAAAAGTGATTTTCGTCGATTCCGCAAACAGTGAAACAAGACGTGAACGAAAAAAAAAAAAAATTAAAAATAAGAAAAAAAAAAAAAGAAATTTCTAAATGAGAAAAACACTTTATATTTTTTTTTCCCCTATATTTTTTCCTCTTTTTCTATTTTTGTTTGTTCAGTTACAGAACCAATGAATCAATGATTACCTTTCATCTTGCAACACACCTCCACATCTACAACACACCACCCGATCGATCTCGGGTACTTGATAATCGATTTGTCCCTGGTGATTATATATAGGCTGTAGCAATTGTACAACGCTGAACACCAACAGATCTCCTGAGTAGGCTGACGCACACTGTTGTAGATGAGGTAGAGACGGTAGGGATGGAGACAGGCTAAGCGTAAAGCAGAAGCAAGTATTGTGGAGTCAGCCGTCAGGTGGCAATGCAAAATGGGTACAATTGTTACCCAGGAGATAAAAGTCGATCAGTGTACAGGCATTCGAAGTTGTTTAACAAAAAGCGGCATTTTATTAATGTTATTGTAGCGTAATCCCCCACCTCTGGAATAAGATGCATACGCATAATTTGATGTAAGGCCAACAGGACTGTGATGACCGGATAAAGTGGCCACCATCTCTGGCCAATTTACTTCTTCACCCTCTTTATATATTCGTATCATATACCCCATCGAGTAACTCTTTACCACGTAAGCCTCTCGCTGCTTTATCGCTATTTCCATGGAGAATGTTCAAATGAAATACACTTTGTACTAACAGTCCTAACCTTCACAGCTAAGACCCTTGTTATTCGCTTCGAATTACTCTGATGAGATATGTTTCACTTGAGCAGCGTCTTCCCTTGAACGACTATTCTTGAAGGACCGGCTCCGAAAAAACTTCCCCGATCTCTACAATCTTAACGTGGTCAAGTCTAGTTAACCGTTATCTCCCACACATATCTGAATAAGCTATATTTCTTACACTGTCAACCTCTACCTTGAGTGGTACTCAAGCCTTGTACAGTGCACAAATGTATAAAACAACACTGTAAAAATATTTTTAGAGTCTTGCATTGGATGAAAGTTCTTTTAAAAAATACGAATTGTTTTTCAGGATGTGGTCAGCCATGGCTCTTCATCATGTCCTTCCGTTTCTCCTTTGTGTAAATTTCCTTAATATCAGTTACGCAGCAAACCCCATTCGGGTATGGGTGTTATCATAAGGTCGAAGTAATACTGGCCAGTTCCCTCTTCATCTCTGGGTTGAAAGCCAGAAAGGTATTCAGACATAGCTTTATCTTGGCAAAGCAGACCTACCAAAGTCCATCTATCTCCGATGTCCTCCAACTTGAAGGCTACAATTGGTCGCGTACATGGGGTCGTTGATTCCATCAGGGGAACATTCTATTCTAGTCTATGATTTCTGTTTAAGAAGTCTTCCATCCAACGTTGTTAAGAATACCATGGACCTGAGCAATGAAGAAGTTTCCTCCAATAGAAGCTACAGTGTTACTGTATGAAGTGTGTGATATGAATTTAAATTTTGGAAATAAAAAATGTGAGTATAGATAAAGATTGAAATTGACGTGAAATGTTAAGTTTGTAACGTTCGGAAAAAATGTCTATTCCAATGAGAACAGTTCTTGACAAAAGAACTGTTACTATTTACTCACTGGTAAGACTTGCCAGTTTGTTCGTGCAGCATTACGATTATCGTGCGCTTCCCTGGAGTAACGTTCATCACAGGACAACTAATCGACAATCGAGACAGTAGTGTCTGGGCGTGATAAAAATCTGAAGCAATCAGAGATGACGCAATATTTTTAAAGTTAAAAGCTCTATATTTTGATTTTAATTTTCTTTTTCACGCGTGTACTGAGCACATTTTAATACTAGAAAATGAAAGTTAATCAATCAAGAAATTATTCATATTTAAAATCAATAAAAGTGAATATATTCAAAGAATGGTAACCGGGTCCATACCATCCAAAATTGCTTACATTGAAATAACTTTAATAATGATAGCATTGGTTATACAACCTTGTGTAAATTAATTGAAACAAAACGAATAATTCCGTTATTATTTACTCTTTTTTCGTAAATAACATGACCCATTACACATGTTAGTACTTCGTATGTCTATTCCACGAAGTAGTTCCTTGCAGATTGATCAGAGACGCTCGATTGGATTTAAATCAGGAGAGTTTCCAGGACAGTCTATAGTACTTTGATTTCCTCACTGATAAGGCTTGTCAGTGTGTTCTTGCAGTGTTACAATTTTCGTTCGCTTCGTTGGTGTAACGCAGACAATGGCTGTAGGACAACTAATCGACAATCGAGACAATAACGACTGGGCGTAATGGAAACCTGATGCAATAACGTATGATGCAATAGTTTTCAAGGCCAAGCAAATTTCAGCATGCACACCAAAAAGAGATGCATATTACTGCACACCAGTGCAAATGACCTAATCTTAGGAAAACAATCGATTACACCCCGTCATTCCAGTGGAACTAAAACTGACCGTATATTGAAAGAAAGGAAACTAAAGCAATTGTTTCAATTAATTTGCACAAGGGTGTACTTTTGCTTGATTAATATAGGGTGTTTCTTGATACTGTTCAATTTGTTGCTGAATCAAAAAAAAAAGAGATTGCTCTTTTAAGCAGATCAAATAAAATAGGCCAAAAAGCAACAGGTTGAGAAGATTTGTCCGAAATTCTTGGGACCGGAAGTGCTTTAGTTTTCAGATTTTTCAAATTTTTGAATACAGGCTATTTAATTTGTAGATATATATATATATATATATATATATATATATATATATATATATATATATATATGTCTACAAAATATGTATATATATATATATGTCTATGAAATTTGTATATATATATATATGTCTATAAAATTTGTATATATATATATATATATATGTCTATTAAATGGGGCATCTTGGGAATGGAGATCAAGCATAAACACGATAACACTTTACATTTCATAACACAGCTTAATATATGCATATATGCACTCATGATAATTTTATATAAATAATATTTACCCTGAAAGTATGTTATTTATATAAATTTGCCTTCCTATATAAATTGAGAAAAATACCTATCAGTGTGCGTAAGGAACTATAAAAAATAATTAAGAGCAATAATCAAGTATAAAGGTTACAAAATTGATCACTGCGACAAGAAGGCCAATAAATTTGTCCTATGATAAATATCTTTTGGCGTTTTGCTTTGTATAATTGTTTAACATTAAAATAAAAATTTTGTTGTGGGCATCACTGCATATTCAAATGAATTTTTCCGACATTTATGGTAATACATCGATATTTATAATTATAGAAGGGAGTGGTGACTAATTCTGTCCACAACAATATATATATATATATATATATATATATATATATATATATATATATATATTGTTCGGACCGGATTATCCTCCTCAGCTTTGTTGCCATATTTATCACAACGTTTCGGCCGTTGTACACTCCGGCTTTCTTCCACGTGCCATGTCTAATGGATGTCAGTTATCAGTTATCTCCTGTTAATTCCCCTCTCCAAGTTCTGCACTACCTTTACCGGGTATTGAACTCATACTCTTTGAGTTCTGTCTAACTAAAGCCTTTATCCACTGTGCCATGGGCCCTTGAAGACATAGCACGTGGAAATAGAACAGTCTACCCCAGCGAGCGAAATAAAGGGTTCAGTTCGACATTCCAACCTCCTGAAGAAGGCCGGAGCGTACAACGACCGAAACGTTGTGATAAATATGGAAACAAAGATGAGGACAATAGTCCAAATAATGTAAATAGTGTAGATAATGCCTCATCTCAGAAATATAGACAGATGTTAGAGAATAGATTGAATCCAGCAATGGGAAGAAATACTTCCGTTCCAGCATAAAAAATATAAGAAAATAAAAAGTGATTTAATAAGATTTCTTTATGTGAAATGGAAAAAGCAAGACGTCTTGGAATTCTGAGATCCGATAAAATCCAACGATTCATTTTGTAATAAACAGGCTGACATTGGCTTATATTTTATTAAGTGATCCATCTCTTATATAAATAAAAAGTAAATATGGCAGCGTCGAAATAGCGACGGAGATTTCCGTGTCTCTTTACAACTTTCTACGTTCTCATTCAGTAACGACATCACCTTCCCCACACATTACACTTGCTATCACCTTCATACATCCATCCCTGATCAACTCCCACAACCACCCACGAACCTCTGTTGTCATCTCTTGATTTGCGAAAATAAAACACCACCCACCATATTACACAGAAAAAAAAAAGTAAGCCAATTCGTAGAATTCGTAAAATACGCTTAATATAATAAGGGATAAAAACGTGTCGCAGCCACTACAACAACAATAATTATACAAAGAACAAAAAGCTAAAAAGAAGCGTAAAATAAAGAAACAATTAGATGTGACGGTATTAATAGCGAAGCTTAGTCAATCCTAACTGGGGAAATTTGATGGGTTAAAGTTAGTAAATCAGACTGAAAAAAAAAATGTCGCTAATACAGATTAGCGACTGTGGATGAAAGATTTGCCAACCGCTTATGATTGACTGGCTTGGTCTTTATTTTATTTTTTATTTTTTTTAATGATAGTAACAATAAAAACAGCTTGGCAGAAATCCTATTCAAATATCACGATCTTTTCTGTTAAATTTTTTTATTCTTCATCCACCCAAAACGAATCAAGGCACAAAATGAAAAGAAAAAAATAAATCAAGGGAGTTAAAACCATTTCTCAATGGTTTTTAAACCAATCACAATTTGACAAGAGAGACCGGTTTGATGATTCTGTTAGTTATCGATAAATTGAGATTATTACAGGTAGATAGGTGGGTGGGGGAAAGAGTGCGATGTCGATTAAGAGACGATTATTGAGAAGAGTTTTTTTTTTTTTTTTATAAATGTAGCGTCATGAATGATGGCGGAAGGTTAGGGGTGTGAGGATGTGGATAATGTATAAGTTGGGGGCGGGGAGGGAAATCGGTCAGTAAAGAGACGTGGGGAGGATGAGGATCAGAAGAGAAGTGGGTGGACACGAAAACGTTCAGTATGCTATAACATCGAAATACGTGATCATATCTGCCTGCTTTCTATCTGTTTATATATATATATATATATATATATATATATATATATATATAACTGATATCTACTTTAGTGTATTCATATATATTTCACTTTATTTATATCAAGTTTTTTTCCATTAAATTCATATCTAACAATTAAATCTTTATCAATATATATATATATATATATATATATATATATATATATATATATATATATAGAAAGAGAGAGAGAAATTATTATTTTCGTATTTATCAATCAATTTCAACCTCATTTGGTTCATACCTATCTTAACTATTTCTCTGACTATATATCTTTTTCATTCTCTATCTATCTATCTATCTATCTATCTATCTATCTATCTATCTATCTCAGTCACACCTAGTTCATCTATCGCCGTCTGTTTACATCTATCTATCTATCTATCTATCTATCTATCTATCTATCTATCTATCTATTATTTATTTATTTATCTATCTATCTATCTATCTATATATATATATATATATATATATATATATATATATATATATAAAAAGAATGTATAAACATAAAAATATAAAAATATTTATTTAAAAAAATGTATAAACATAAAAATATAAAAATATTTATATATATATACATATATATCAGCCTCTCCTAATCTATGTATGTATTGCACTATCTATCTCAACCTGTTATCTATTTTTCTATCTATCTATCTCAGCCACTCTTAATCTATCTATTCTTCTATCTATCTGTCTATCTATCACTCCTATTTCATCTATCGCAGTCTGTTTACATCTATCTATCTATCTATCTATCTATCTATCTATCTATCTATCTATCTGTCTGTCTGTCTGTCTCAATCTTCACTTTGCACTAATGTCCTTGAGAAAAGCATGAATCCTTCTCTCCTCCTCCTCACCAGCATAGCAAACTAAGCCGCATAGTGGTGGCTAGAGACCATTCTAGGAGTCGGAAAACTGAATTCCAAACATTGGAGAAACTAATCCTTTCCCAAGAATGCATGAAAATTTACCGATGCTACGCAAAACTTATCCTTGGAGAACCGCAATCCCCAGCGTCCCGAATAGAAATGGCACACTTCATTTATATTTAGACTTTATATTCATTAAGGATGTTCGGCAAATTCTTTCTCAAGTGGGTGGGGAAACAGATGAGAAACATTGTCGATTAGTTTTAGCGTTGCTGCATTTTGGCAAAGGTTCTACATATTTATGAGTTAACCATTCTATCGTAGTCACTTTTAAACACTTGTCGCTCTCTTCTTGTTTCATAAAGAACAAGGATGTTGAAGAGAGTCGGTGGTGTTAGAAATGGATTTTTAACGAGAATATAAAGCCATGGAAAGCCAGCTTAGATTTAACACGTTTTTCAACATGGTATCTAATCGAGGGAAATCTATTTTCTAACGTTGGTGGGATTCTAAAGTAATTTGATTTAACAGCTGCTGGAACGTAAGGAAGAAAGAGCAATTGCCTCGTTTGAAAAGAAAATATGTTTATGTAGGTAGAAACAAGTCAACTGGTTACTTTCCCTCGTGGCATTGCCTTGCACAGAAAACGAACATAGAACGTATACCTAGATCTATCTCTGTACACACACACACACACACACACACACACACACACACACACACACATATATATATATATATATATATATATATATAAAATATTAAAAAAAGAGAAGAGAGGTGCCGCAAACGTTTTTGGTTGCAATGTGGATTTATTTAGAAAAAATATTATGCTTTGTTTTACATAATTTTACTACACGTGTTTCTGGTCTCGTGACCGTCTTCAGGTAAAAGCGGAGATTTCCACATATTATTAAAAATAATTAATTTTTTCTTTTGTTTTTCAATGTTAAATATTCTCGATATGAGACATTTTCTGTGTTAGTAAAAAAAATATAGTTTTAAGGTGTGCTATATTTATCGGTTAAAGTTCTCAATATCAGAGATAGTAAGTATGTAAATATCAAAGTGAACATTGAAATCAACACTCAGAAGCGACAGACTGTTCCATGCTAAGGCCTGATGATTGCATTTAGCATGAAACAGTCTGTCGCCCCTGACTGTTGACTTCAATGTTCAATTTTATATATATATATATATATATATATATATATATATATATATATATATATATATATCCAATTCACTTTACTATATCTCTGGTGTATCTATTTATCCCAGACACACACACACTCAAACACAATAATATATATATATATATATATATATATATACATACACAGCTTAAGATTATATATATATATATATATATATATATATATATATATATATATATATATATATATATATATATATATATAACCGCTCAGTTCCTCGCAGCACTTGTGATTTGATTATAGTGGTAAAGGCTTTTGTACAGAACCAACCACACTTTTTGAAGGGCCGAATACAGAGACCTGGTGCATTATGTACCACAAGGTCCCCACAGGTTTTCAGTTCAGAGATTTCCTTTTTTTGACCAGTTGCCATCCAAGGCTATAGAACCCAGTCTGTCCTGCTATTTACCAATAGCTGTAGGTAGAAGAGAGAATTAATACAAGTAGGTGAATATAATGTATTCGTCTGGAATTCGAACTCGCCTCTCTCTCATAAAGTGGTCTGTTTTTCTTTAAATTAAATTATATATATATATAAATATATATATATATATATATATATATATATATATATATATATATATATATATATATATATATATATGTATGTTCACTTTATATATGTATTCACTATATATATGTATTCACTTTTCTCATTCAAAAGCACTCATCTTTATTCCAGTTCCTTGATTTCCACATTCACGGGCATGACATTTAAATTATCTCTGAACTTTTATTATTAATTTCACCCCAAGTAAGGCGGTAAAAGTTCACTAAAATGCAACGGATTTCTAAGAGCGAAAGAAACAGATCGTAGCTGACAGGAAAGCAGGAAGCTGGAAGTGTGTTTCACTCGAAAAGTGCAGGGGACTAAACTAATAGCACACAAACTACGGTTACAACTCGCAATTTCGACTGTAATTATGAGAGCTAAACTTGTACTGCGATAAAACTCTTGTATTCAAGGTACCAAAGATAACAATTCACCAGAACTAAATATTTATGGAAAACAATACCAAAAAGCTACGTTACTACTGTGGGGAATTGATTGAAGCCCAGATGCAAGGTTGGGACCTATAATATTCAAGATTATTCTTTGGATTCTATATAAAAAAAAGTTTTAAGATACATAGCTGAAGCACCAGACTATATGTGGCGGTAATGTTCGATACTTGGATGAATTGTAGACCTAAAATGTGGTAGATAGAGTCTGGCAAGAAAAATTGTTTTTCTTATCAGCAGACTTACCAATCGATAATCATTCTTCTTAATATCATAGAAAAAAAACTTTTGTAAAAAAGAATGCTCACAAAATCTAAGATCACTGATATGTTGCATAGATAAATCTTTCTAATATATGAACTCTACTTGTGAGTACATCTTTTTGTATTTCTTTAAGGCAAGGGCTACCAGGAATCTCTTCAAGTCCTATCTCGAAACCTTTTCCAATCAATGCGAGGGATCCAACTATAGAATTAGTGATGTCCTCGTGTGCCATTTTTTTTTTATATTTCAACTTCAAGATTTCTTGTATTTTGTTAGCTTTTTGAAGAACCTCAAAGATTCATTGCAATTTGCAGGAACTACCATCTTAATAAAAAGCATATTCAGTTTCGTTTTTTTTTTTTTGTGGTCTTTAATCACAATGCCTGAGCTATAAAATTTTCAAGAGAATGAAGGAAATAAACTGAATTAATGGCCGCACTTCACAGCCTAAAGAATGATATTCAACATGGCAGCGATTGTAAATGTCAATAAAATTACAGTAAAATATCCTGGCTAGGAAAATACAACATACTGCACTGAAGCTCACAGCAATTTTGGTCAGAAATTATATTCATTTGCCGTCTTTTATCAATTTTAAATAAGATTTGCAATTTTAATTGCATTATAAAATTTTAGAGACGAATTTTATTTAAAGGTGCATTAATATAATTTTGTAGAAACAATTGAAAATAATACTGCTAAGCGGTGATTGGAGAATAGATATATGAAATTTTATGACATTTTTTCATCGTTGAAGATGAAAACTTGTCCTAATGAAGAAATATAAAATGCATCTCTCAAATAATGGGTGTCTACACACAAATAATAAAAGTAAAGAATGAACACCAGAAAATCTTCTTCTTCTTCTTCTTCTTCTTCTTCTTCTTATTATTATTATTATTATTATTTATTATTATTATTATTATTATTATTTTTTTTATTATTATTATTCAAATCCTCCTCCCCCTCCTCCTTCTTCTTCCTCTTTTTCTTCTTCTTATTCTTCTTCTTCTTATTATTATTATTATTATTATTATCATCATTCGATTTCTGCTATGGACACACTACCTACCAAGTCTGCGGAAAGACCTAAGGCAGGTCGTGGTGTGTTGTTATGGCCACATTTCATGTTAATTTTTTTTTTTTTTTTTTTTCCGATGAAGTTGCTAGCGTTACATAGACAAAGTTCTCCTTTATTATTATTATTGTTATTATTATTATTGTTATTATTATTATTATTATTATTATTATTATTATTGTTATTATTGTTATTATTATTATTGTTATTATTATTATTATTATCATTATCATCATCATCATTCGATTTCTGCTATGGACACACTACCTACCAAGTCTGCGGAAAGACCTAAGGCAGGTCGTGGTGTGTTGTTATGGCCACATTTCGGTGAAGTTGCTAGCGTTACATAGACAAAGTTCTCCTTAGTGTGTGTGCTGTACTTAATAAGACAATTTTCTGTATGTCTCTTAAGCTGGGGTTTCCAGGGATTCTTTCAATGTGTTGTTTTGTTCCATTTTTTATAATTCCAAGTGCACCTATTACCACTGGTATTATTCTTGTTTTCAATTTCCACATTTTTTCTATTTCAATTTCCAGGTCTTTGTATTTTGATAGTTTTTCAAATTCCTTGGTTGCTATGTTACAATCCGCTGGACAAGCCATATCAATTAGTAGGCAAGTTTTTTCTTTCTGGTTTTTGACAATAATGTCCGGCCTATTTGCTTCAATTTTTCTGTCTGTGTGGATGGTATAATCCCATAGAATGGTGACATCTTCTATTTCTGTAACCGGCGCTGGCCGATGTTCATACCAGTGTTTGCTTACACATTTTCCAAAGTGTTTGCACATTGTCCAGTGTAAGTATTGCCCCACTCTATCGTGACGATTTTTATATTCATTTGGGGCAAGTATAGAACATCCTGAGATTAGATGGTCTATTGTTTCTTGGTATTTGTCACAGAACCTGCATTTATTATTATTATTATTATTATTGGTATTATTATTATTATTATTATTCAAATCCTCCTCCTACTTCTTCTTCTTATCATTATTCATCTCCTCTTCTTCTTCTTCTTCTTCTTCTTATTATTATTATTATTATTATTATTATTATTATTCAAATCCTCCTCCTCCTCCTCCTCCTCCTCCTTCTTATTCTTCTTCTTCTTCTTCTTCAAATCCTCTTCCTCGTCCTTCTTCTTCTTCTTCTTCTTCTTCTTCTTCTGTGTATTGTAAGGCTCATAAAATTGTTACAAAACCTATCTCTGTAACAGGGCCTATTTCTGTGTCGTTGTTGTTGATGATGTTATTATTATTATTATTATTATTATTATTATTATTCAAATCCTCCTCTTCCTCCTCCTCCTTCTTATTCTTCTTCTTCTTCTTCTTCTTCAAATCCTCTTCCTCGTCCTTCTTCTTCTTCTTCTTCTTCTTCTTCTTCTTCTTCTTCTTCTTCTTCTGTGTATTGTAAGGCTCATAAAATTGTTACAGAACCTATCTCTGTAACAGGGCCTATTTCTGTGTCGTTGTTGTTGATGATGATTTATTATTATTATTATTATTATTATTATTATTATTATTATTCGATTTCTGCTATAGTCACACTACCTACCAAGTCTACGAGAAGGCCTAAGGCAGGTAGAGGTGTGTTGTTATGGCTACATTTCATTTGTTTTTCAAACTTCCATAACATCAAAGATTGCGTAATCCGAATAGAATTATGATATCATCTTTTTCTGTAACCGGTGTTGGGTGATGTTCATAACAGTGTTTATTAACACCTTTTCCAAGATGTTCGCTCATTTTCCAGTGTAAGTATTGCCCCACTCATTCATTTGGCGCAAGTACAGAACATCCTGTGAGTAGATGGTCTATAGTTTCCTCATATTTGTCACAGAACCTGCATTTGGGTCTCCGTTATAATCTATGATATTTGCCTGAAAAGACTCCGTTCTTTCACTGCAAGAATAAAGCCTTCCGTTTTAGCCCGTAAGCATCGATGAGTTTTAACATTATCAACATCGGTTTTATTATCACGTTCTGGATATTGGCCATGAAGAGGTTTGTCTTGCTAGCGTTCGTTTCTTCTGTTCAATAGCATTATCCTTGATTTTGTTTTACATAATTTTTTACTGCAACAGTTGGTTCTTGGCTTTTATTTTGGTTTTCTACAGAATCTAATGAATGCAAATCTCGTTTGTATTTACAACCTTCATGATTGAATATTTTTTTCTTCTGTTAGCGTGTTGTTTGACTAAATGTATCATCCAGTCCTTTGTTGTTTCCAT
>CAHIKZ030004414.1:2042500-2075000 GCA_903632075.3 Acanthosepion pharaonis | reverse complement strand
GAAGGTATACTAATAAACTGATATTTAAACATTTTTCTTCCAATGTATGCTCAAACACACACACACTCACACACACATTCACACACACACATATATGCTTGTAGAATGGATTATTTACAAACAAGGCTTCGTGTTCCTTGGCATAACTTCACAGGAAGAAGAGATTAATTTCGTTCAAAATATGTCGCTTGCTATTGCACTTTGGGGAAAAAAAGATAATTTCTCAGTTATTTATTATCGGATGGATAACACTTTTGACCCAAGAATTCCTTTTTTTAAAATATTTCCTCCGATAATGTATATGTAGGTAGTTACTAAGTTTAGTAGTGTCTGGTCCAAGGCCACAAATTCTTTCATACAAAAGTAAACCAAATGTAAACCTCGAGAATCTACCAAGCTACAAACCTGCTGAATGACGTATGTGCTACGGATGTAAGAAGTGGTGTTTGGAAAAGAAAGATTATGTGTATACGGAGGTAGGGATCGCCCCTTGACTTGACAAAATTGTTCAGATTAATTGATTGATTGATTGGTTCGATTTTATCGCTTACTAACACTTTGTAGGTTATTTAAAGGCATTGCTTTTGTTCTCAGGTTTACCTTGCCCACGAGTGGTAGCCCCTGTTAGGGTACCATCTATAAGCAAATAGTACCCCCACCCAATCAAAACACCGTGAATAAGCTATACAATTCCGTTCAATTAACCATAAAATTGTTTTCAAAATATTTACATTTCGGTATTAAATAACCCATAGAAGTTAATATGGCGCTTAAATCAGCCAACATAAAATAAAATTTTCAAGGCATTAATTCATATAATATCTCACAATTTCTGAAACTGTATTCAAAAATATAACTTCAAGAAAACTACAACATAAAACATACATATCAACGCCTCTAAAAATTATCTCCACACAAACATGTATATGCACAAAAACTAAGAATCATTTACCATGTATTCAATTGTGAAAGCAGAATAACACACATCATATTCTTATTACTTCAAAGCTCGCAAGAATATTAAATTTCGTCAATAAATGACCCATAAGGAGTTGATATGCCTTTAAACAAACAAATTTAAAATCAGAAAAGATTTTTCTAGATTGTAGGAATACTTTTGGCAGATAATATTCGTTTAGAGATATAAGTTTTACTAATTAACCCATATTTGAAGGGAGAAGAAGTGCAATCATACGTTTCCCAAGTGTATTTTTCTTTTAAGTGACTATAACGGACCCAATTGAAATTGGAACTCGGCTCTCTATCAATTACATCAGCCGCATATCCAAGCTTGCCACACTTGGTATTTCAAAGTTGGCACCCACTTTGGTATTGACCATGCTCGTCGTTACTTAACTTCGGTTATCGTAAGGAGAACGGTGTTTTAACGTGATGTAACAGTAAACCTGTATTGTTCAGAGAAGCATCCACGCAAGAGACCTTTATCTTTATTATATTTGGAAGAAATGTGATGATCTCCCGGTGCAATATCCGAGAGCCATTCAAGGTAGAGATAGAGACATTTTATGCAGATATGTGGGGAAGATAACGGTTAACTCTAGACTTCAACAGGTTAAGATTTTAGTGATCGGGGAAGTATCCTCTTCGGAGTCAGCTCCTCAAATTAACAACTTGTGAGCAAAAGCTGCTCAAATGGAACTTACATCTCCCCAATGAAATACGAATGGAATGAGGGGTTCGCTACAATATGCATAGCATGGCGAGACTTAGCCCCGAAGGTTAAAACTGATGGAACGAAGGAATGTAGTTCGTCTGAACATTTTCCATGGAAATAGCGATAGAGCAGCAAGAGGCTTGCGACGTTTGGTCAGTGAGGAAACGGACTGTAGAGTGGAAAACAATTTGTCACCCAAAATGACGTGGAGAGTCTTTTGAACTTTATCGAGACAGGAAAGGGAATACTAGGCTGACTCTGGCTATATATGGTAGCAGTGCGCCATTATTGGCTTCCTTTTTTTCTTGTAAAGAATGGAGCTGATGACAACGTTTGAGATAGAAATTGTGATGTTGTGTCTGAGATCGTACCGTGTAAAATACGTCATCAGCCGCCCACAAGAAAGGGTTAAATATCTCTAGATGAATGTTACAATATGGACGATGCAGATTTTGGCCTGGGTTCAGCCTGAACACATTAATGAGTTGTAGATACTTTGTAATAAAGTTTCAGTTATCGACCCTCTTATGAGATACTAATACTCATATGCACCTTATATATCGCTTTAAGAACACAATACAATGTAATTATTTTATGTTAATAAATCAATAGCAATAAATCAAATACATTAGTATCAATAAAAGAGTAGCAATTAAATAAATCAGTAGCAAGTAAATAAATCAGTACCAATAAAACAACTTAATTACAAGTTTGTTGTAGCATACCTACGGACGATAATGGGTAATGTTCCCATTCACATGAATACAGTAGTAAATACTGTATGTTGGTCTGTAGTTGGAGATTCGTTTCCAGCAGTGCTGGTCAAACTTTTAGAGTGTAGAGAGGATCCCCAGACGAAGTTCTGTCGAAGGGCAGAGTTTCCTCTTGAGAAACGGCTACCCGTTTTATACAGGGTCTACGGGGATTTTTTGACCGAGCCCACTGGCTCGGATACCCCACATTAAATTCGGCTTTGTGCCACATTCGGCTTTGTGCCACATCTGACTTCGTGGGGCGGTTGGAAGAAATCCTGCAGTTGGAGATTCATTATGGAATTCACTTGACTCCCTTCTAGCAGTTGACTACTACTTCTTCGCGCCGCTGGCGAATCTTATATATGTTGTTCTTGTCCTAAGTATTATCGTTCATTACCAACCTTCGTGCGATTATTCTATTCAGTAACCTTCTCTAGGTTACAACAAAGTTTATAACTAATTTAAGATTACCCTAGATTCAATTGCATTTTTCATAACTT
This sequence comes from Acanthosepion pharaonis, assembly GCA_903632075.3. Lineage (NCBI taxonomy): Eukaryota > Metazoa > Mollusca > Cephalopoda > Sepiida > Sepiidae > Acanthosepion > Acanthosepion pharaonis. The sequence goes on along the minus strand of CAHIKZ030004414.1, from coordinate 2,072,070 downwards.
TGAGTTCTATTGATAGAATTCAATTTTTTTAGCAATTAGGCCAAACTTTCCTACTGATTTAAATCAATCTAAGAGGACCGACAAGAAATTAAAAAAATCCATGCTACAAAATTCTCAAAAAGAAACTAAAAAATGGAAAAAGGAAAGTAGGCCTTTCTTCTTCCATGTGCCATGTTCGTTCAGGACATTGGTTATCAGGGCTCTCCACAAAATCCTATCCTACAAGAGATAGTAAAGTTTTCTTTAACAAACTTTGCCTTTTTGCTATATCTCCTGAACCCTCTTTTGCCATCCATTTACACACGCTCGTTAGCTGTTTATCTCTGTCCCTCTTGCCTCCAAAGGTGTTCAACTGATATTTATTCAAGAGCATATGATTCGTTAAAAATATCCCTGTTTTAAATTATTATTATTATTTCTCTATAACATGATTTTTATCCTGTCAGCAGAGCGTAGAATTAACCAACAATATCTCCTGTAGAGGTTGTAAACCCTCAACCAAATGGTCTCTTCAACCGCTGAATGTATGCGTACTTAGGCGTGGATGATAAATATTTCACTGTATACTCTTTTATCAGTGTATAGACAGTATACTCTATTATAAGTTTGGACAATGTTTTCCTATGGAATAGATACATAATATCATTTCATCATCAACCACCGGAGACTACGTTTTCTCTTGTCACAACGAAGACCTACACTCTTAACGAGGCTTCATGATTTAATCGTCAATTGGGGATCAAGTTTACTCCAGACACCAAGTGAAGCATATCCAGGATTCATCGCTAAAAATTATTTTAATCATTCACTCCAAAATAGTCGATAATACAACTAAGACAAAAGGGAACATTAGCATTAAAATGGAATTAATTTTTGAAGGAAGCGGAAACCCTATTCTAAACCGGAAATAAAGGAATAAACATTTACTCCTGTTCAAAACACCGGGTAGGGGTGTGAACCGGGGGATAGGCGAACCTATCTACTGCTATTGAAGATTCTGAAAAAAAATGGTCGACTTCATTTACCGCTCCAAAAATTACCAAACGCCTGCAGTTACGCATGCGGGCTACGCGTTGATATTTCTAGAATAAGATTAGACTGCCATATATGGAATGGGTCTACCGAATATAAGCCTTTACAAACAGTTCAGTATCGTTTACCCGGTCTTGCATGGAATGACTTATTTTCCATTCTACAACCTCTTTCCCCACAGTCGCAAAGTTGCATGCTTACCGCTATTTCTATTGAAAAATTCAGATAAACTTGAGTTCAATACCAGGCCACAGCAGTGGTGAACCAAACTTGGAGATTTGAGTTAAAGGGAAATAACTGAGAAAACCGGAAGAAGCATGTTACGTGGAATAAGAAAATTCTACCACGGTGGACGAAATAAATCTTTCGGTTCGAAATTCCGAATAATGTAAGTAATAATATACCTCATCCCAGACATATAGATAGATATTGAGCTTGATATGTTGTTAAATTTATTAACTCAGCTACGTAACTTGATATTCAAGAAGTTTCGTTTAGTAGTAAAATTAATGCTGGCTGGTCCTCTGTTCATTTTTGTTTTATGACATTTTTCTTATCTAGTAATACTTTGCTTACTATCTGAAAAGCATATTTCGGTCTTCCTGTGCACTTTCAGTTTCCTGTGTCAAAATTCCTGTCGTTTCTTGCTACACTAATTAAATTTGAATAATTTGTGAATCAATGTAGTCATTCCCACTGTCATGAACCCCACGATAACTTTTAAACTCTTGGACACTTGCGCAATCAATTCATTCACTTGAAATTCTTTGGTGAAATTATCTGTAAATTTTATGGATTCTTAATATCAGAGTATGCTGACAGACATTAAGATATTTATCCCTCTCTTGCTCAACATGTTCAACCTATTTTGAAACAAAAAATGCACAATCTTATTTGAATTTTGCGGTTTCGATATGTATCCTAGTATTCACCTGAAAAACGGCACTACCTAAATCGGAGTAAATTTATATGAATATTTATCATAGAAGGGGTGTTATAGAAGCACCAGTTGAAAAGTGATTGCAAAGTGGGAAACAATTAATTTCGTCTATGTCCAAGTCCTTACACTGAAAAATCAGAATCAGAAATGACAGCTGCTACCTGGGCTCGAAATAAGACCACTGTTGAAGTCATCCTTTACTCACACAACTCATAACTATGTTTTATAATTATGAAATCTCTAAAAAACAGGTATTGAAGTCTAGCATTTTCTAGTGTCTCTAGTTTGTAAGGATTATTATTATTATTATTATTATTATTATTATTTTGAGAACTTTTCTGACTCGTAACGGTTTCAACCAGATGATGATGACCATCTCTCAGCTTCTACACGCAGCTTAGAACACTTTCCACAGCACATAAGCGGCTCTAAGCAGCGCTGCCACCTGCGCACTCCCAGCGATGTCAGGTATGCCCAAGCTGTCATTCGAGGCAAAAATATTCATGAAAATATTCCATTGTGCGCCAACCACAAAAGCTGCTCCGTCTTCACGATGTCCTTACGCCAAGGTCTCCCAGGATCCATTTGTTGCTGCTTCTATGCACAAGTGTGATATCGGGGTGATTCCTCTCCAAGTGATTGGAAGTCAAGATGGTCGTATCCTCATTCTTATCTACTGCCGGTGACGAAAGCTGACACCACTCCTCTGCGCATTCAAGGCTATACTCCTTGCATAGTTCCCAATATATTCTGAGGGTTACTTTGTTATGGCTTCTTCTGAACGCGTCTTATGTTAGCTTGACTACTCAGCATTCACAATTATTATTATTATTATTATTATTATTATTATTATTATTATTTCCTTTAATTTCTGTTGTATACACTTTACCTTCCGGGTCCCAACCAGAGACCTAAATTCAGAAATAGATTCGTGACATTTTATACAAATAATTTTTGTAAAAAATAAATAAATAAATAAAAATAACATCACACTCATTTTACTTAGAAAAACTCTTCGTGATAAGTGAGTTATACATGTGAGTACAGTATTTTTGTATTTCTTGAAGGCAGGGGCTCCCAGGAATCCCATTCAATGTTTCCATCGAAACCGTTTCCAATAAATCCAAAGTCTCCAGCTTCAACTGGAATTGCTAATGTCCTCATGTGCGATATTTTTTGATTTCCACTTCGGGGTCCTTGTATTTTGATAGTTTTTTGAAGGTCTTCAAAGATATAATACAATCTGCAGAGACTGCCATGTTAATATGTAAACACATTCTGTTTTTGTGGTCTTTCATCACGATGTTTGGACGATTAGCTTTGATTAAAGTCTGTGTATATTATAAAGTCCCATACAGTTTTTCAATATGTTATCTCTGTAATTATCATTACATCATCATTATTATTATATTTCGATTTCTGCTATGATCACACTACGTAACAAATCTGCGGGAAGACCTAAGGTAGATTGTGAGGTATTTTTATGGCTTGTTGAGATGTTGAGTGTTTCCCCGTGCGTGTATTGAAATAAGGACAAACACATACGTAGGGAAAAATACTGGTATATCTGAAGAGGTATTTACAACAGAGAGATTAGTAGTCAAACGAACGCAGGCTAGTCAGTAACAATCAGAAAGAGTATAAAGTCCAACTGTATCTTCCGGTAGAGAGACGGAAGTATGATGGTCACCTGATCTCCCAGAACTCTCTAGAACTGTCCTATTAGTAGTAGAGAGATCAGTCCATTCTGATGAGAAGGTGAGTGGTCCCAACATGGCTATATCTTTTTCTAACTTCCATAACATCACTAGATTTACATAGAAATAGTACTTTTTAATGCGTGGGCTATACTTATCAAGATATTTTTTATGGATTTGTCTTAAGCTGAGATGACCAGTGATTTTTTTTCAATGTGTTGTTGTCTTCCTTTTTTATCATTCCAAGTGCACCTACTGTGACAGGTACAATTATTATTATTATTATTATTATTATTATTATTATTATTATTATTATTATTATTATGTGCCTGGCTCAGTGGTTTCGCTTTTGTGCTTCTTGCATATCTTCCTGCGCACATATGTCACTACCTTTTTATGACTGTGGGTATATTCATTTCCTGCTTTCGGATATACTTAGATAATATAGTCGACAGTTTTATCCTGTTTTCCACAGTGGTGATTACGTGACAGTAACTCACTTTAATATTGAACACTGTTCTTTCTAAACATTCAACAATGCGTTTGTCCAATTAATTATGTAAGCCTACTATACTTTCTTCTTTTTCAATTGCTCCGATAACACATAGGCTCTAAACCCTCAATATATATATATATATATATATATATGTGTGTGTGTGTGTGTGTGTCTTTGTTAATATTGATATTAAATAAACACGTATGATTTTCATATGCAAAAAAGTGGATGACGAGAATAATTTCGTATATTTTTCTTTTTTTTTCTTTTTAATTGACATGAGTGAGAAGAATAAACAGTTTAGGACATTTTCTGAGAGAAGTGAGAGACAGACCCGTATGGGGAAAACAATGGGGAAGATGCAATAAAATCCTTTATCAGGTGCCACGGACAAGCTATTAGTAATACTCGCACTATGGCTATTTATATTGAATAGATTTGAAATTTAACCAAGTTCAAGAATCACTATTTTTATCAAGCATTCACAAAGTTTGCAGAAACGAACACAAAAATTTCTAAATTTCTAATTTACAAGAATATATGTATGCGTGCGTGCGTGCGTGTGTGTGTGTATTTGTATAATATTTTAATAGCTACACTCTGGCGGTGTGTAAAAAAAAACGGATACAATTTGTAAATGAAAATATATTTGAACAATCTGATATCAGGGAAAAAAATTCAGTAAAAAAAGGAAAAGACTAAAGACATCCGTGTTGGTGGAATCAATCAGCACGGCAATGCCCAGCCAAAAGAAAAAAAAAAAAACATTGACAGAATAAATTAAGTAAACAATTACTCAATACACTAAGAAGAACAAAATGAAAAAAAACTTGTGAGCTAGAACCTACCTTCCAAGGTTTCACCTAACGTATCGTCAGGAGAGGGAGCTTCCGGCTCACTAATTCATATATATATATATATATATATATATATATATATCTGTGTGTGTGTGTGCGTGAGTTTGCGTGTGTAGTTTCTTGTAATATTTTAATTCATACACTATGAAAAAAGTTGTACTATTTAAAAGAGCATATAAATAAATAAAATCCATTGTGATATCCCCTGAGGAGTGAACGGACTGGTTCCTGGAGGGTTCGTCTAAGAATATCTGAAGGTGAAATATATTTATATATATATATATTTCGCCTTCAGATATTCTTAGACGAAATATATATATATATATATATATATATATATATATATATATATTCTCTGTATCCTTGGAACCGTGAATTATGATTTTTGCTGTGTATTAAAAACCCATTAATTTTAAAAGTTACTCCAAAATTGGCTTGAGGATGAAATGGATTTAATGTCTTTAATTTAATTACAAAATTAAATTCGAAGCATTCAACTTCCATTTTTGAAACATGGCTAGAACTGTGTAGCGAAAAAACATATTTTAAATCAATTAATTTATAATATTTATGCTCTGTAAACTTACATTGAGCACTGTTTTGTAAAAATAAAAATATCTATAAGAATACCGAATTATATATTTTACTGTTCTTTCTTTATATATAAATATATATATATATACATATATTCTTGAAACCTGTTCACTGGTATCCTTTCCTCAATCCCCCCTTTATCCAGTCTTTTCACTCACTTTCACTCTTTGTCACCCTCTGCATACTAGTGACATTCCCGACTTACTTGGGTAAAATGCTATATATATATATATATATATATATATGGGATGATGTTGTCAATGATGACTATACTTATGAAAGCAGTCAAAGCAATTGGTTTACAGAGCCAAGTAGTCATGTGAGAATGAACAGAAAAGGCTGGAATAACCCAAAATATTTATAGCTAATCACTAATGAATGGTTATTAACATTATGTTGGCATCTTTCCTGCTTCTATTCGTTTGAAGTGGTCTGTTTGTAATAACTGATTGTTATTTACACAGTTACTCTAGTGACACTGACTTGCTTTTAGGTCTTGGCAACGCTTTGCAGGCCTCTTGTATTCCGTGTGATGAAGGCGACGACTGATGTGGGTAGGCAACCTGGATGGTCTATCGGTCAGGGGCATTCATTTTGATTAAACACATCACACCAAATATCTTTATTTTCCTAGATTCTATATCTCTTGACCTCTTTCCCCAGATTGTATTGTTTTTCCTTTCGTTAATCTAATTTCTTCAGCTTATCCAAATGGGTTATTTTACCCTTAAATATCCAAATATTTTATGTTGTGTATCGCTATATATATATATATATATATATATATATATATATATATATTTCTGCATCTTGTTGACTTCTACCTCCCATCCCTCTCTCTCTCATTTTCTCTCTATATCTATCTATCTATCTATCTCTCTCTCTCTCTCTCTCTCTATATATATATATATATATATATATATATATATATATATATATATATATATATATAATTTAATTAAAAAAAAACAGACCACTTTAAGAGAGAGAGGCGAGTTCGAATTCAGACGAATACATTATATTCACTTATTTGGGAAACGTATTAATTTTCTCTTCTACCTCCAGCTATTGGTAAATAGCAGGACAGACTGGGTTCTATAGCCTTGGATGGAAACTGGTCTAAAAAATGGAAATCTCTGAATTGAAAACCTGTGGGGACCTTGTGCTACGTAGTGCACCAGGTCTCTGTATTCGGCCATTCAAAAAGTGTGGTTGGTTCTGTACAAAAGCCTTCACCACTATAATCAAATAACAAGTGCTGATGTCTGGTTGTCGCCTCCGAGGAACTGAGCGGTTATATATATATATATATAAATATACATATATATATAATCTTAAGCTGTGCTATATTTATGGGATAAAGTGCTCAATGTTAGAGATAGAGCATGTGTAAATCTAAAACTGAACATAGAAGTCAACACTTAGAGGCGACTGACTGTTTCATGCTGGAAGCAATTGTGTATATATATATATATATATATATATATATATATACATATATGTAAGTGAACATAGAAGTCAACACTTAGAGGTGACAGTCTGTTTCATGCTAGATAAAATATATATACACACACACACACACACACACACACACACACACACACACACACACACACACACACACACACCGTTTTAACACCAAAATTGTCCAAATCGTGTTACACAAAAATTATTCAATTGTTAGATTAAGCTTTTAACCTTTGTATCTCAGAAATGATTAACAATATATTAATGAAAGTTGCCGAGGTTTTATGAAAACTAACCGTTGTAAAATTTAAATATTGATATTTCTTACGTAACTGATTACTCAATGTGCGATACCATATATATATATATATATATGTTTGTGTGTGTGTGTGTGTGTGTATGTGTGTGTGTGTATGTGTTTGTGACAGACGGAGATATAAAATATAGTGTTAAGTTATGATATATTTAAGGGTTAAAGTGCTCACTATCAGGAAAAGAGCGTATGTAAAAATAAAAGTGGACATTAAAATCAACACCCAGAGGCGACAGACTCTTTCATGCTAAACGTAATCGTGAGAGACATGGGAAATGTCCTATATATATATATATATGTGTATGTGTGTGTGTGTGATTTTGAAAAATTTAGACTCTGCACGAGCTCCTATCAGCTTTAGAGTCAGATATAACTTATGCTTAAAAGAAAAAATTTAAATAATAAAATGCAATAATGAAAGCCAGTATTTAATCAGCTAATGATTCGAACTAATGTTCAAATGTCGACATAAAAACAAATTCAAATTTCCATTAATTTCGCCTTAATTCGCTACCCTACACCACTGCCCGATTCCCATCCCTTCTAAATCTTCAAAACTTTGCTCTACTTAGAATTTTCCCCAATTCTTTTACCGTTAATCCCTTACTTTATATAGTTTTTTTTTTAAATTGTTTTAAATTTATTTTTAAATCCATTTTAAATTTTAAATTTAAATTTTTCTTTCCTATTTCTAATTACCCATATTTGTCTTCATAGAATTAATATTCTCCAACCTATTTAATATACCGTCTCCCCATTAAGATAAATAGTTACCAGCCGCCCTGACTCCTGTCTGGTGCATATCGTCTGATTTATTGAAAAGTATGAACTGGATGTTCGGTATCTTTGTCAGGCTAAATTTTAGGTTAACCCTTTAGCTTCTAATATCATATCATTACAGTTAACTTCAACTTCCCTCCACGGACATGAAGTTCATTCCACATCAGGAATCTTCATATATATATATATATATATATATATATATATATATATGAAGAAATATATTTTAAGGTATTTATGCTATTATTATGTCTTCAAATATATTTTATATATCTGTTAAATATTATAAATATGTTATAAATATATCGGTTTTAGAAACCACAGCTCATTATATCATTCACGGTGGAGTAATGGATAGCGGCTTGGATTGAGGAATCGGAGAGCCGAGTTCGAATTCCAGTCGAATCCATTGCATTCACTTACGTGCTAATATGGGTAAATAGCAGGACAGACTAGGTTCTATAGCCTTGGATAGCAACTGGTCTAGGAGAAGGAAAACTCTGAATTCAAACCTGCTCTTAGATGAGGGTGAATGGAGTCTCTCTGAGCCTTGGTTGGCAATCTATTTAGTGATGGTGTCACGATAAAAACACCCTTGATAGCCCTAGCGAAGCATCAAGAATTCAGCTATTTGACAAGATTATGAACTACACCAATCAAAAGTATTAGTGAGTTCAATCTCGGCTGAGGCCTGAAGATGATGATATATTTATTGTTTTCTAAATAGAATTTCTTTAAAATAAACCGCTGAAATCCAAATTTGAGAAAAGGAAATATACTCTTATGTGCTAGTGAAGGTGTAAATAGATGTTTGAAGAACGTTTCAAACGGGTCCAGCAATGGAACCAAACATAGCTTACATTAAAGAATTTTGAAGCCGAAGGAACTTTTGTCAAGACGTTCACAAATATCGTTTCTAAGAGAAAGCAGATGGCACTGAACTCCACTATAGAAGAAAACTTGAAACTTGAAGTCAATCACATAAATAACCTGTTCAACAAATGGCCTATGAGATATGCATTTCAAAATCTAGTTTTCCTCGCATTCTGAAGCGTGTTCATTTGGAATGTGTGATAACAACATTAGTCCCCTCCCTCTCTCTCTCTCTCTCTCTTTCTCTCTCTCTTTCTCTCATCAAAGATTATTCTCACTGTCGTGATGTTAGTTCATATCTTGGTTAACATCTACCGAAAAGAGAATTTGGACAAAGAGGTAATATTGAATATTCAGCGCGTTCATCGGACTTAACATCATTATTCATTTTTGTTTTATGGGAAACACTAAAGATAAGGTTTATATTGCAATAATCAATGGAGTTGAGGGAGGCATTGAAAGAGAAGGCATACAAATAACACTGGGGAGATTAAAAAGACGAGGCCATCCTTCGGGAGGCCTCATAACATCCATACACTTCTTCCATTCGGCACAGTCAACCATGATGGTCTTTAACTCTTGTGTCATCCCCATCCCTGAGTCCTCTTGCAGTTTGTCTACGAATGTGAGTTTTCTTTTTACTCTTCTTGTTTTCCTGGTAATAATTTTTTTGAAAAATTTATTGCTGGTAATATTTTTTTTACATAAATGTATTCTGGTATTAAAACCTGATTTTACATGTTTTGCCCATAGCTGGGAACCCCACAGGTACTACCACCCCAGGCCAGTGGGCGGACATGGGAATACCAGTAATTACGAGGTGGTTCCACGTTCTTCAAAACCTCCTGATCAGAGGCCTTGCTTTCGGATATAGTTTATCTTCTTGCCCAGGACGGAATATTACGGCTTAAGCCACTAAAAATTTATAATAGTGATTCAAATAGAGGAACTTATTTTTAAACTTATTTCAATAAATCAATCAAATTAAAGAGAAGCTAATAAAAACACCATAATATTAAAAAAAAATGAAAAATATTTTTACAATAAAATATTATTAGCAACCCAAAAAATTCTAGTAAAAAAATAATTGTAGGAATTTAACCAAATGTCCACTGCTGGTAACTTGCAGAGAGAAAATTATATAATAAGAAAGTGACAACAAAGAAGAAATCACCATAGGAACTTGCTGTTATTCGAATACGAAATATATTGAATTGAAAATACCATTGGTAGAAAGGTACGGTGCCACGCAAATGATTACAACACATTGCAAAAAAATTTTCTTTAGGTATTTCTAACACAGATTAATGAAACTTTTATTGGTAATAATATATATGTTTAAGCCTATATCCAAACAATCAGATTTTAAAAAATAATCGATAAAAATATCCCAAGAAGAAAAAAAGAATATTTAATAACGCAAAAGTTTATAATACATTTACTAAATAAACTATTAATATTTCGTAGCGTAACCGTTATTGTTAATTGCAGCATGTAGGCGTTTAAAATACTCCCCTGCACATTTCTTGCATGTTTCTTGGCTAATATTTTTTTCTATTATTCAAGAGAAAATTTCTTTACTTCATGCAGGCTCAGCGTGTTCCTTCTTTGAATTCTCAATTTGAGCTCTCTCCATAGATTTTCATTCGGATTGAGATCTTCAGATTGACTTGGCCAATAGATTGAAAATCTATTCTATTTCTATTTTAACCGTGATTTTAGAAGCTTTTCAGTATCTTTAGGATCGTTGTCTTGTTGAAAGAATGTTATGGGACCTTACCCATAATAACATAATGGATTATTCCATACGTAATAAATACTGCGCCTCAAGAGGAAGCAACGAATTCATTCGGGCGGGGAGGAACCAGAACGAGGCTATGCCGAAGGGCGGAGTCTTTTTCGGGGAGGTAAACCGACCCTGAACCCGTTTATGCGGGTTCAAAGGGCATATTTTTGGCCGAGCCCACGGGCTTGAAGATCCCACGTTAAACCGAACTTGTGCCACATGTTGCCCTCGTGGGTGGGTGTGACTAAATACCGTTCAGTCTAGAGTCAGAAGTCCGCCAGTAGTCTGTCAGTCAGTCAGAGCGAGCGAGTCAGTCAGTCGAGTCAGAGGCAGTCCGAAACAGAGTCGCGTTCAGACAATTACTACTAAACCTGATTGTTCGTACTAACACTTTCTACTTCTTTGTATATATTCCTGTTTGTAATATATCTGTGTTATTCCATACCTGTGTTCCAGTTATTCTTTATTGGTTCTACCTTGGACTATCATCGTGGTACAATGAACCGGACCATAACAAAGACCCAACCCGGTTTCAAGCCCAGCGAATGTGCACTCTGACGTAAATTTATCTCCAAAATATCGCTATAATGTGCTCTAATCATCCTCCGTTCTATTATTTCTATGTTCCCTACACTTTGGGCACGAAAGCAACCCCAGATCATCATTGAACCGCCTCCAACTTTTACTGTTGGGATAGTCTTCTTCGGCGAATAATCAATACCCTTTTTTCTCCAAAGCTTTGACACAGCATTTCTGCTAAAATGTTCAATTTTCGTTTCGGCTGACCAAAGTACATTTCCCCAAAATGATGTAGGTTTGATACAATGCTCGTTTGCAAAATCCAGTCTAGCAAGAACGTGTTTTCACTTAAAAAGTGTTTTTTTTTTTCGTTGGAGTCCTCGAAAAGATGCCATATCGTCGCAGTGAACGACTAATTATATACGTACTCACTTTTACTCAGCTTACTTCTAGTCCTCCCTGAAGTTCTTTAAGTGTAACTCGAAGCTCGTTGCCAACTTTTCTCACCAGTAATCTTGCCGTATGTTCCGTTACCTTTCTAGGACGACCAGGGCTTGGCGGGGGGGTGAATGGAATGACACGTCTTCCAGTGACGAACTATTGTACCAACTGAACTCAACAGCACATGTAACTGACTAGATATATTCCTATAATGATGTCCATTTGTATGAAGGTCAACAATACATTTACGGAAGAAATGCTCAATTTTGTTTGCTTTTCCTCATTTTGCCAATGTTTAAAGGACTCTTGACAGGAAAAGAATGATGCACTACTTTTAATTATTACTAAAACTAATCGCAAAATTAATCTGCAATGATCTAAAAAAGAACGACATCCTAATTTGGAACATTCTAGTAATCTTTGAATACTTTTATTTAAAAAAAAGCTGTTGTAAATTAAAAAAAATGATTTGTAAAGTATTAACTTAATAAATACCGGTTTTTCTTCGTGGGATGCTTTTTTGAAGTATTTTTTAAATGATCTGATTGTTAACTAAATACCTAAATATATGTTCTATGAGCAGTAAACGTTTAATTAATGTAACTGTATTAGAAATATCTAAAAAAACATTTTTGAAATGTATTGTAAACTTTTGCGTGCCACTGTATATAATGAAAAAATATAAAAAGTAGCAACAAGAGTCTATGAAAAAGAATTACTACTAAATCGAATATATGCACTACCAGGCAAATGAATACATACATAACACCTACTTTGTTACAGAACTATATATGCAAATTGATGTTCTAAACTGAAGTACTGTACTTTGCTATCAGCACAAAAATTTTATAAACAATGTGGCGGATATTATAAATCTAATTTTAAAATTTAAATTAATAACGATGATGAGTAAATATAACTGAATAAATAGAAAATTTGAGTTTATTATTCAAAGTCAATTTTACGCCAGAGAAAGACTTAAGAACCAAAGATAATTAAATAAGATCGTTTTTATAGAGAAAAGAAAATATAATACGAAAATGAATTCACTATTCAAAATAAATAGACACCATGATTTATTATTAGCCAGAAGTAATTTCTCATTATATATATATATATATATATATATATATATATATATATGACACGAAAATGAATTCACTATTCAAAATAAATAGACACCATGATTTATTATTAGCCAGAAGTAATTTCTCATTTTATATATATATATATATATATATATATATATATATATATATATATATATATATATGACACGAAAATGAATTCACTATTCAAAATAAATAGACACCATGATTTATTATTAGCCAGAAGTAATTTCTCATTATATATATATATATATATATATATATATATAATTATTTTTAAAAAAAATTATAACATAAATATATTTATAAAATCACTACAAAAATAGCCATTTTGTTTCAACACACTCTGTGTCTTATCAAGTGATGATTCCCACTACAAACAAAAACAACATCATCACTTGATATGTCACAGAGTGTGTTGAAACAAATGGCTATTTTGTAGTGATTTTATAACATACTTATGTTATAATTTTTTTTATAAAATAATTATATCTGCTCTACTTTGTATTGAGCACTCTTTAAGAATAGTAATTGTCTGTTATTGAATTCATTCCGTGTATACCAATTATATACTTTGATATATATATATATATATATATATATATATATATATATATATATATGACACGAAAATGAATTCACTATTCAAAATAAATAGACACCATGATTTATTATTAGCCAGAAGTAATTTCTCATATATATATATATATATATATATATATGACACGAAAATGAATTCACTTCACAATAATATCTAGACGGATTATCCCTGGCAAATAAGCATTGAGTTATATAATGAAGGATATAAATCAACATAGCATAGTGACTGGTAGATTCATGCCATAAAAAAAATCAATTGAACTGATTCACACACACACATATATATATATATATATATATATATAAAAAAAAGAGATGTGCCGCAAACGTTTTTGGTTGTAATGTGGATTTATTTAGAAAAAATATTATGCCTTGTTTTACATAATTTTTTCTACGGACTACCTAAAGTTCATAAATCGAGTGAAATAAAAGCAACATTACAACCAAAAACGTTTGCGGCACATCTCTTCTTTTTTAATATACATACTTTTCTCTCGTTGGAACCACTACAACATATTTCTTTTATATATATATATATATATATATATATATATATATATATATATATATATATATATATATATATATATATATATATATATATATATTAAATAAATATTTGTATCTTTAAAATAAAATATATAAACATTATATATATATATAATGTTTATACGTTATTTTTATAGATACAAATATTTAAGTTAATGCTCTATTTATAATAAAGTGTATTAACTACATTTGCAGGCCTGAATGTCCAGGAAATCTCATACAAAACATGTGTCCTAAGAGAGGAATCGAACCCTGTACATTACACCGAACTTTCATATCCTCTGACGTACAATAGCATTTAGCTACAGAGAAAGCGTCGTAATTGTAGTTACTGATGTTTTACCTTTTACTTGAAAAAAAAGAAAAAAATATTTAATTTTAGAGGTGTTTTTAAAGAAATGCAAGATCGCTTCAATCTTTTTCCTGTAGTGTACCGTAAATAATAAGCATAATTAGCATATATATATATATATATATATATATATATATATATGTGTGTGTATGTGGGTGGGTGTGTTTGTGAGTGTGTGTGTGTGTGTGTGTGACGTGTGAGCTGCGGTGCGATCTTCGTTTCCAGCTTGTCATGTGCACGAGTTTGTCGTTGATTGGAAATATTCCATATAAACAAAAACAGATTATTGTTTTGATTAATATATTGTAATGTAATTGTCATTTTTGATAATGGCTTATGTAAGCCGAAAGCTTTGATGGGATTAAAAAAATATGTATCAATATTGTGAATTTCTTTCTTTGTTTAACGATAATGTTATTAAGCTTATCAGACGATAGAATTTCCATTAAATAAAGAGATAAAACTAGTCTATATTATTTAATGAAACATGCATCAATATATATATATATATATATATATATATATATATATATATATATATATATATATATGGGGGGGAGGATGTATTTTGTCGTCTACCGATTTTATATCAATTACTGTTTGACTCAAAGTCATTTGCATGGTTTATGTTACTCCTCTCTCTCCTTCTCTCTCCATCTCTCTCTCACTCTCTGTCTCTCCCTGTTTTATTTCTAGAGATATTGAGTTCTTTTTTGTTCCAAAGTGTATGCCTTTTTCTTTTATTTTTGTCTTTCTTCATTTTTCTTGCACGTTTTCTTTTTTCTTTTCTTTTCTTTCCTTTTTGTGTTTCTTTCCTAATTTTTCATCCACTTTTTCTTTTTCTTTTGTTTCATTTTTGTCTTTCTTTTTTCATTTTTGTTGCACTTTTTGTTTTTATTTTCTTTTATATTTCTCTTTCTTTCTTCATTTTTCTTGGACTTTTTCTTTTCTTTCATTTTTTTTCTTTCTTTCTTCATTTTTCTTGGGCTTTTTCTTTTTCTTTTCTTTCATTTTTGTCTTTCTTTCTAGATCTTTCTTGCACTTTTTCTTTTCTTTTCTTTTTGTCTTTCTTTCTTGCACTTTTTCTTTTCTTTTCTTTTTTTTTATTTTTACAATTTGTTATTTGATTGATGTTATATTCAGTCACTCGAATCTATAGTTTCCGAGATGGATCATTCTTTCTGTTCAATTTATATATATTTAATATATTTTCTGTTTACACGTTATATTTAGGGATAAAATTTATTTAAATAAATGCTCTGTCTTTAATTAAACCCTATTAATTACATTTCACGACCTGAATTTTAGAGAAATTTCTCCGACAGAAATGCCATTTGATCTGACGAGCTGTAATCTTCAGCTACAGAGATGTGTCTGTTTAGGAAAGTCGAAATTACTGTTTCGAAATTATACTCCTTAATTAAAAACTGAGACTTTACTTACATAAATTGTATGTGCAAAAATAACATATAAACAAAATTATATTAAATAATTGTCGGACTCAATTCATTTCTTTCCCTGATGAAGGACGCAAGACAGGAAACGTGTGTAGCAAGAATTTTGAAAATAATGTATAACATATATTTTAAAAATCCACATTATAGCCGAAACTGTATTCTCTTTAGAATATACACTTTTCTTTCCGTGGAACAAATATAACATCTCCCATATATATATATATATATATATATATATATATATATATATATATATATATATATATATATATATATATATACCTTTGTTTACACCTAGCATTTGTAAACATTATTGTAAAATTACCTACTTTTTTCCGAGCTTACATTAACACAGTATTTAACAGGTTCATCTCGAAAGCTGTTACTAGAAAATTCGCTTCTTACTTAATTATTGTGGTCCTGTGTTATATTGAGTCAGTATCTTCTTCTATCCGACTGCCTTACTTATTTCAGCTAATGTTCGTTGTGCCAACCCGGATAAAATAATATATAATTTCTAATGCTTATTTTATATACAGTCTGGTCTTCTCTATTTGGATGACTGACGCAACACATTCCTACTATTCCATTCTCTCCCTGTTTGGACTTGTAATTCGATGATATAAACGAAAAGCTGAGTTAACTTTAGAATAATGCCTCAGCTTCCACGACATTCAGTAAAATTACTTGTATTTTTTTATGCACTAGATAATTACAATCATCGTAAGTGGCATTTTCTTTTTCTTTTTTCTTTTTTTAGAGCAATTATCAACTTCAATAGCTTGACAAGTTTGCTTTGAAATACAACCGGAAATTTGTTTTGCCTCAGAATATCACTAATAGTGTGTCTTATTTAGTGCAATTCTCGTGAATATTTCGTTTCATATAGAGTACATCATGAATATGGCCTGATGTAATCATTGATGATGACTAATATATAAAGGTATATTAAAAATCTTTCCCGTTTTCTTCATACGCATGAAAGCTCAGATATTGAAGTTTATGTAATACTCTACACATTGTATTTTTCTATACTTCGAGCTGTTTTTGAAGATTACGAGTTCTTGTATTCATTTTATCCCTTACTTTATTCTTTAAAGCATCAATATAGATAACTAGCATCATGGCCCGGCGTTGCCCGTGCTTGATTCAAAAATAATACGACTAATACAGCAATCGCTATCACTTGACTTAAAATATTTTTGCCCTTCCTTGCCTTTAGAGGAGTGCCCTTACCGTGCTGATGTTGCTACATGCCTTACTTCTTGCCTATCTCACACTGTCAACTTTTTCTAGGCTCTGTAGTAAACATTAAATCTGTTACGAAAAAAGAGCTAAACAAAATAAACACAATACGATCAGCTTTAAAAAACCGGGAAAAACATTTTTAAGGGTTGACCGATTGTCGATTTGCACTCTTCTTGGGGGTGGGCGCTCAGAGTTGAAACTTCACATGATGACTCCCAATGGCCTCTTCATAAATCCGCTCGGTTTTCGCTAAAAACCGACATGCGGTTCAGACGAAATCTGGGCGTATCGGTTTTTGGGTTTTATCGATTTTTCGCGCTGTTTAGGGGTCCGTGGTTATGAAACTTCTGGACAACACTTCTAATGGTAGACTCTAAGAGGCTGTCAAATTTGGCTGAAATGCGATCATTCGTTCTGTAAGCAGAATTTTTTAGATTATCAATTTTTTCGATTATCGATTTTTCGGAACCTGCCTTAAAGACATGACGGGCTCCGTCATATATTTACGGCAGCCATTTGCAAACTTGTGTTGAAAACCGCATCGAAATCGGGTGAGAAATGCGGCCTGGGCGAGGTAACAACGCCCACGACAGACACACAGACAGACAACATGAGAAATATAGATAGTAGATAGATAGATTAATAGCTGAGTGTCTCTGGGTTTCCGTCATCAAGTTATGCTAATATTTAAGGTTTACTACAGGCAAAAACCTTAAAATGAGATTTGTTTTTTCATGTAAAACTTCAGTAACTACAGTTTATTTGCTTTTTATTTTAACAAAAATTACACACATAAAAGCGAAGAGTGTTATGGTCCAAAAGCATAAGAACTGGTGGCAAAAGTGGCAAAATATATGTAGTGGCAAAATATATTATGAATGGACGAGTCCAAATTAGAACTTTTTGGTAGTGTTAAGTTGCAAATGGCGATTCTCTGTCTTTCTTTGAGATGGTCACGAGGATCACGTGACGACCGGTGAATGGCGTCATGAAAGAGATTGACGAAAGAGAGAATTGTCATGTAGAGTCCAGAGATGAAGGACGTCTTTAGTCTACAACGGTAGGTCATACAGGAAAAAGCACATGGCCTGGTCCACTTCGTAGCGTAACTGCCGTAACCCCTGTTTTCCATTCGGTAATTATGACAAGTAAGGTTCCCTTTTCTTGCATACTTTTGTTGAGGCGTATGTTATAATTTCTTTGCGTGGGGCACTTGTGTATATATATATATATATATATATATATATATATATATATATATATATATATATATATATTTTTTTTTGTACGATTAGCATTATACAATTCTCTGTGACATAATCATGTGTGTTATTCTCTTTCCATTGAGCTATTTCTTTCTGTCTTTGAATTATCAGCGTTGTTATATCATGGGTATAGCAATGCCCATAACGAGAGAAACGTATTCTCTTGCTCTCGTTCCAATAGTAACAGGAGAGTATATGTGAGAAGAAACCAGGAGAAAGACTGGATGATGAGCGGGTGGTTCCATCAGCCTGTTGGTGAGCCTGTTATGGTATGGGTGTGTTTTGGGAGAGTGATGTCTCGAGATCTGATTCA
Organism: Acanthosepion pharaonis; assembly: GCA_903632075.3. Lineage (NCBI taxonomy): Eukaryota > Metazoa > Mollusca > Cephalopoda > Sepiida > Sepiidae > Acanthosepion > Acanthosepion pharaonis. Next base: position 2,053,382 of record CAHIKZ030004414.1, on the reverse strand, counting down.
GGTGAAGGCAATCATGAATAAAGAGCAATATCATTCGATTTAGCAAAGACATGCTACACAATGGGGTTTGTGCATAATTGGAAAGCATCACCTTTCAACAAGACAATTATCCAAAAAACTCATTATAATTATAGCAAAATTACCTCGAATCAAAAAAGAAAATGACAAAATTTGGGAAATTATTTTTGGCCTCAATGTCTTGACCTCTCCCCCACAGAATTACTTTGGGAAGAATCGGACCGAATATCCAGCGAGGGAGAGAAAGAGTTAGCTTTTTTAATGCTTGAAGAATGCTTGAGAATGTCTTTTCAAAAAATGTTAGAAAGAATGGCAAGTATTTATAACGCCGTAATTAAGGCAGGTGGTGGTTTTATTGACGAAAACAAAATATGATGCTGTTGTATAATAATTTTTATTTATTTAAGTACTTAATTTTGTCAAAATAAAAGCAAATACAAAGTAATTACTGCGATTTTTATCATTTATTTTTTTTTTTTTTCAAATATAGAAACATTTTCTTTGAATGTGCTTTCGCATTTATTGTATTACTAGCAGTAGAGCCTGGCGTTTCCCGAGGATGTAACAGTAAGAGATAGATCAAGTATCGACCATCATAAAGACTGAAAAATAAAATTGACAAAGATTATTGTTTAATGTTGACGGACACGCATGTCTTAATTAGTTTTTTTTTTTTTTTTTTACGAATTGGTCAAACCCAAACTCAAACAAAAACATTGTTTTCAATCGTTATGAGTCTCCCGATTGAATAGAATTTTATTATAAACATTTGTCTTGTAAATGGAATTTTTAAAGCATTCTGAATGTAAAAATAAAGGAAAAAGTGTGCAAGACAATAAGAAACACTACCTGCCAAAAAAAAAAGTAAAGTTTTGTTGAAATCGTTTGAAAAATGTAGGAAATCCGATCCCATATATAAACGAACATACACACACACACACAAACAACCTGGGTTTTATAATAAGTATAACTCGATATGAGTTGTCCCATCTTTCATTCTCGCGATGCCACTTAATCGTGTTTTCAAATTGATTTCGTGCAAAAACAATTGTGTTTTTCCAATTTTTGGCACTGTCAGAACCACCGCAAGCTTAATTGAGTGTCTGCGTTCTGTGTATGTCTTAGGGATGTTTTTAATTTCCGAATACGGTTAGCACATTGTGGCTTTGTTCGTAGTTAATATTGTTAAGAGTTGGCTTTTTCTTTTTTTATTATTAAAGCTTCCACCTGCAAAAAAAGACTAAAAATAATGGAAGCTGAAAAATCGGATCATCCTTGATAATGGCTAAATGTATAGCCGAAAGTCCTCGGAAATATAAAACATTTGGACAGTTCTTACACAGCCTTTGTCCAGAAAAGAAATCTCTTGTTAGAACACAAGAAAAATTAAATAAAAACTTAACCGTAGTACCATGTCAGTCGTTTTTAATGAAACATGCATAAAAGAAGGATTGCTGCCTAAATACACAACTATATATATATATATATATATATATATATATATATATATATATATATATAAAGCAAGAACAAGAAGAACAAGGGAAAGAGGAGAAAAGGGAGGGTATTATAAATGTATCGGCGAGGGGTTAATTAAGCATATATGAGGTTGGATGAAAAATATACATTTCAAATACTCTCCCTTCCACCATTGAAAATGTTGTAATCCCTTCTTCATCCGTGCGCCGTGCTTCAACAAAGTTTCGGCCCAATTAAGCTCTGTGGGCCCGCAGGAGCTGGATGATGTTACGTTGCAACCGGTCTATGTTGTTAGTTGAAAACGGCTAGATACGAATTTCTGGGTAATCCATGCACTGCCTTCTACCACTTTCTCGTCACACGTCTTTATTACCTTATTCGGCTTTTGATAACAGCACACTAGAGGACTCTCTTTAAGCAAACAGCAGGAAAATTTCTACAGCCAAACGGCACTAGGGTGTAACCGTATCCTCTCTCACGGACGTCAGCCATCAGTTCCTCATACCGAGGCAGCTTTCTTTCATCTGCCTCTTCTATCACTTCTATTAGCTCGCCAAGCAACAGATGTTTCTTCTCGCTATTAATCAACACTAGATTTGGCTCCAGTCCAGACACAATAACCTCCCCTGGCAGTGTAGCATCAACCAACACTGTCCACTTCCTTGATTCCTCCGACCAGGTCTTCTGCTTTGTGTCAGGAAGGCAATCCTTTACAGGTCCGACGAGGAAATATTAGCACTACTCGAAGCTTCTGCCACAATCTCCAGTTATCAAGTTATGTCTAAAGGTGTACCAGACATTCTGTAGCGCCTTCGGACAGGATGAGAGTATATGGTGCAGGTTTCCGTATGTACCACACAACCGACAGGAGGGTACCTCCTGCACTCGCCATATCTTCAAATTTACCGGTGATGCCCCCACATCATATGCTGCTTGAATGGGGAACTTTAAATGTCCTGCGCTGAGACGCCCCCAGTCAGACCAACTGATCTGAACATCATCAATACCCTCCCAGTTAAGCCATCGACCCTGCTGAACCTGTTGAACAGACTGCACCAATCGTCTCTCCTCCACGAACTTCCGAAAACCCCTGTTCCTGTAACTTGCGTTGCTCCTGTCCACCGCCCTCTGACCAGAAATGCTCCCTGTAAACTAGACCAAGTTCAGCAAGTTCCTCCCTTGTAACACCCTGAAATTCTGCCTGCTTTACCATCCCTTCCAATGCTGACATCATGTCTGACACTTTCAACTTTCTTGTTGTCTTCAACTCCGGCACATTTTCCCGGATTACAGCATTTTTAGATTCACACAGCGTAGATTGCAATCTCACCTTTGCCACCTAGTACTCCTGCACCAAAGAAATAACAGGTAATTGAAGTCCCCACCCCAAACCATACAAAGCAACCGGCAACAGAAGCCTCGCAACACCAAGCCAATTCCTCACGCATTTACTGATTTTCCTCTCAATTATCTCAACTCCAGACATTGCCACTTCATATATAATCAGCGGCTACATGAGTCTCGGCATCAAGCCAAAATGCATCTAACAAACTTTAAATTTAACAATACACACACACACACACACACACACACATATAGATAGATAGATAGATAGATAGATAGATAGATAGATAGATAGATAGATTTTTTTTTAAGCGTTTCACCCCAAGCAAGGCGGGAAGCCACTAGGACGCAAGGGGTTACAGAAGATTTGGGGCAAGATCATATAGGAGTGATAGAGGAAAGGATGAGGAGAAGGATAGTGGATAGATCAAGGCAAGTGGAGATGTCAATTGACATTACATTTGAATAGTTGGCGATTATAGCTCTCAGTGAACCTGGAATCGGGAAAGGAATTCCACAGGGAACTGGGAAAGATAAATAGATAGATAGATGCATATATATATATATATATATATATATATATATATATGCATCTATTTATGAATTATATTTCCATCTATCTATTTATCCCCAGTTCTTGGAATTCCTTTCCCGATTCCACAGGGAACTGGGAAGATAAATAGATAGATAGATACGCCTATATATATATATATATATATATATATATATATATATATATATATATATATAAAGAGAGAGAAGAGAGAGAGAGAGAGAGTTAATTTAGTTAAAGGTTTATCACTTAGCTGAATGATATTAACTTCAGCATCCCGACTCTAGAGATTCATAGACGGACCTTTCCGTCCATTCGTCATGGGATATCATCAAATCACTCATTATACTTCTCGATTTTTTTATATGTACTTATCATTGGTGCAAGTTTAATTGCAAAGACTGATTGCATTAAATATGTCTTCTCTCAGTATCCCACTGACAGAGAGCATTTTCGGTTCAATCAATCTTTTATATATATATATATATATATATATATATATATATATATAGGGAAAAGGGTTGTGTTTTCCTCCATTTTTAATATATATACTATCGCTCTCTGGTAGCACGGCCGACTCAGAGTTTCCTGCACAACGCAATCTTCAGGTGTTAAGTATAGACCGAGCGTTACGTAATTTAAATTTAATAAATATATTTTGTTATCGTAATGTTGGAGCTGTCATATATTATACGGGGATTACAGTGTTTTATTCAAAATATATATTTGACATTTAAAATAAACGGGATTTATATATATATGTAAAAAAGTTATTTTAGATCTGGAATTTTTTTTTTGTTAAGCAAAGAGATTGTAATGTTTCATTAAAAAAGAAGAGTTTTCATTAAAAATTTATCTAGCTCCACATATTTAAGCAGATATTTATTTTTATGCCTACATGTAACCCTCAATTCACTTCTCTTGCTTATTAAGCGAGGGTTATTTAAGTGTTTTAACGTAACTAATTTTTTAACAAAACATAAATCATACCTATTGCCTTTCCCATTCTAAGAATTGGCTTTATTTACAATATACCACGTAATAATGGGTGTAATGCCATATTCTTTAACTGGCAAAAAGATTTTCAGAGAGAGATGTCTTAGGCAATACAAAATACATCAAGATCACCTCGCTCTATATACGTAATATATATATATATATACATATATATATATATATGTCATACCCAGACATTATTGTTTCGCAGCTCCTCAGTGCGACTAGACATCCGAATGCCTCAAGCTAGGGTCGAAATCCAACCGATTTGATGTCAGTCAGAGGTTCTACCACTGAGCTATCGTCACTCGACAGAGTTACACAGCTAAATCTAGCGTATTTTTTTTACGAATGTAAACAAATCAGCCAAAGTGCTCCATTCATTTTACTGAAGAGCTTTGCATTAGCGCAGGTGGCTGTCACTCAACAGTGCTCAATTGAAATATATTTTCAAGAGCTAAATTATGTCATTCGCAGACAGTGCAGTTTTCATATACCCCATATATATATATATATATATATATATATATATATGTGTGTGTGTGTGTGTGTGTGTGTGTGTGTGTGTGTGTGTGTGTGTGTGTGCGCCCGCGTACGTGTATGCGTTCGGAGGATACTCTGTAAAGTTACTAGCCGTAATATTTTATGTTGACCAGAGGCCTGTGAGTGAAAATGAAAAAAAAAAAACAAAAAAACAAAACTAAATTGTCCCAAACCAAAGACATAAGTCATCATGACCGAGATTTTCAGCGTGCTGGCCTTGTTCCAACTTCTGATCAAACCGGACTTCGCTTTCATTTGCAGAATCTGTAACTAATAAACAGAAACAAGCCTGGGCGGACGTCTGCAAAAGGAATTAGCAACGAGTGTAGTCAGAAACTGTCATCTTTCTCATCAACCGAAGATAACGACGTATAAATAATTACTTATTATCTATTTATTCATCTATGTTTTTTATCATATTATTTTATTTATTAATTGTAGCCATTTTTGTTTGTTTATGTTAATTCGTAAACATTGTTTATCTTATTTGAAAATAAATGTAAATTAAATCAGATTATTTTATTACGAATCTTGACTACATTTGCTAATTTATTTATATATTTAACACAAATCACCAAGCTTCATTTATTTATCTATTTATGTCTTAGCATCCTTTTTTTTATTAAATGCTACTTTATTCTTTTTCAAATTTTTTTTTTTTTTGGTACATTGTTTTTGCGCCTATGTTCGTGAGTCTCTTTGAAACATGTACATAAATGATTTCGCCACAGCAACCATAAACGCACCGCTCCACATAACATTCAAATATGTATCTAAACGTTACCAAAATACATTTTAACGAAGATGAACGATAAACAACTGTAGATTTATTTATTAATTTAGCGCTGTTACTGTCTGTTATTTTATTTCATGCATGAGATGGAAAAGAGGGCGTCTTTTTTTCGATTTTTTAGATGAGTTTCGAATACTAACATTTCTTTTTACCGTTTATTTTTACACTTTATTCTGCATAGTTGATTGTTTTTCTATTATTTATCAATGGAACAATTGCTATAATAATAATAATAATAATAATAATAATTGGTATGAACACCACCCAGACCCGGTTACGGCGATAGGACCTGTAACATTTTTATGTGACTTCACAATACACACGGATAGAACAATCAAAGCTAATCGCCAATACATTGTTATTAGAGACCGCAAACAAAAAAAGTGCTTCCCTACTAAATATGGCAGTTTCTGCAGACTGCAATGTAATTTTAAATATCTTCAAAAATACAAGGACCTTGAAATCAAAATCTCAGAAATGTGGCACATGAGGGCATCAACATTTTTAGTTGTAGTTGGAGCCCTCGGATTGATTGGAAAAATATTACGATAGACACGTTAAATGATTCCTGGTAGTTGAAGCATTAAAAAATAAAAAGTATTGTACTCAAATGTACGCCCCATACCTTACGAAAGGAATTATCTATGTAAAATGTGTGTGATCTTAGTTTTTTTGTTTTTAATTGTTCAGCAGAAAATGACATGATGCTACTTCTGACATTAGGTCTTTGATTAAGACCCGGAAAGAAACGAGTGTACAACAGAAATCAAAGGAAATGTAATAATAATAATAATAACAATAATGCTTGTTAACTAGGAATTATCAAGTAAATATGCTAAAATATTGTGTTAGCCCAAAATCCAAATTCTGAGATAAATATCCAGAAACAATTGCTCATCTTGTATCAGGTTGCACGATATTGGCACCCACCGAGTATAAAACCCGGCATTACAGAGTGGGCCAATATCTGCACTGGAAAATATGCAACTTCTACCGGAAGAAACTGGTATGAACACCACCCAGACCCGGTTACTGAGATAGGACCTGTTACAATTTTATGGGACTACAAAATACACACACACAGAGAACAATCACAGCTAACGGCTCAGATATTGTTATTAAAGACCACAAACAAAAAAAGTGCCTCCTTATTGATATGGCAGTCCCTGCAGACTGTAATATATATTTGGAGATATTCAGAAAGCAATCAAAATGCAAGAACTTTGAAATGGAAATCTCAAAAATGTGTATTATGGGAACATCAACAATCCCTGTTGTAGTTGGAGCCCTAGAATTGGTTGGAAAAGATTCCAGTAGACTATTTGAAGGGATCCCTAGAAATCTATGCCTCAAAGAAATACAAAAAATTGTTCTCACAAGTACAGCCCGAAGAATTTTATTTATGTAATTTTTTTTTTTTTTTTTGTCTGTGGAAATTGTCATGACGCCATTTCTAACCTTAGGTCCCTGGGCGGGACCCGGAAAGAAATGTGTAAACGCCAGAAATCAAAGGAAATAATAATAATAATAATAATAATAATAATAATAATCAAAGCTAGTGCGGTTTTATATTCTAAAGTTTAACAAAAATTTTAGATTTGAGCGTGCAGAGTGATGTTATGGAGAAGGTTGGACATTTTCGCGTGGTGTAATGGTTAGCAAACTTATCATGTAGGGTTAAATAGTATAGTAAGTTTGATCCTCACGGTGTGTCCCATATTTTCAGCCTAATGCCTCATCTAAGCTATGCTTAGAAAATTACTATAGGCTGGTGAGGCTCATCAAAGATAATTTTTTTAAAAGGAAAAATTTTAGGAGACATTAAATTTCTAACGGATAAAGGCATCAAACAATCGTGCTGCGATATAGTTGATGCCAGCTATGAAGAGCAACTTAGTAAAGGAGATCGCGTCAATTTTATTCGGGGCTTGAGGAAGAGAGACATATAATTTTACTCATAAAAACATAAACATGAGTTTTACCATCTACTTCTTATACGTTGCTCGACTTCTTGGTTACCACTAAGAATCATAAAATTGTTGGATGACTAATGCTTCACGATATATCTTGGTATCCAAACTTATACCAGATACAGCACACACACACACACACACATACATACATACATACATATATATATATATATATATATATATATATGTGTGTGTGTGTGTGTGTGTGTGTGTGTGTGTGTGTATAATGCAAGACTCTTCGGTAAATCAAATAGTTCTCTCAAGTTGTGTGTTTATCCAAAAATAAATACGCTTTAATTCACCCCCATCCCTGCCGTGCACCAACGGTTTAGTTATAGAATTCACCACACTGACGCCAATTCAATCGGGTTTCGAGGCAAGTTTTTAACGGACGTTCCCAAGAGCGAAGGATCTCTCTGTATATATATATATATATATATATATATATATATATATATATATATATATATATATATATATACACGGTTCATTCTACAATCTACATTCAACATCATCACTTGGTAAGACAAGAGGGTATTGAAACAAATTTGCTCTTTTTATAATGATTTTATAACATATTTATGTTATAATTTTTAAATAAATAATTATATATATATATATATATATATATATATATATATATATATGAATACAAATACAAGAAGGAAAATCTAATGACTTTAGCAATGTTTTTTATCCGCCGGGACTTTATCACGGTAAAGCGCATTTGCCTTGATAAAGTCCCTCTGGAGACGAAACGCGTTGGCTAAGAATAATTTTTCCTCTAGTTTTTTTTTTTTTTTTTTTATCCAATTTGTTTGGGTTACAGTTCTACTGTATCTGAAACTAAATTATGCAAAGCTCTTCAGTAAAATTCTTGATTGGAGCCCCTCTGACTGATCGGCTTTTGTTTACATTTCTAAAAACAATATGCTTGTATTAGCTGCTGCCTTCTGCTGAATGATAATAGCTTTGACTGACAACAAATTAGTCGGGTTTCCTGGCTTGAAGCATTCGGATGTCTAGTTGCACTGAGAAGCTGCGAAACAGTACTGTCTGCGAGTGTCATATATATATACATATGTGTGTGTGTTTATGTTGATGTAATAGGAAAGAATAGTTAGATTATTGATCCAAATTTCTTTAGTATTTATGTTTTTGTTTTTTAAAAAGAGTGCTCCATAGAGAAGTAGAGCTTAAAATTAAAATTATTTTAAAAAAAACATGATTCCATCGCCACACAGAAATTAATGTTTCGAAACTGAAATTCAAAGCCTAAAGTTTAATTTCAATATCAAACTTAAAATTTAGAGCACAGTTTAATGACATTACATAACTTAAAAACAAATTTGAAAGTCACCCCGTCCTCAAATTTATATTAGAACTTAATATTAATAAAATTCCATTCCTTGATGTATTTATCGATCCCTGCACACATAAACGTACTATTTCTCTATATAGGAAACACACAAACATCAAGTAGTATCTTCTTTATTATAACAGTGAATGCCCACAACGATATAAGTTAGCCGTTATAAAAAAAAAAAACTTAATCCAACGCACACAAATGATATCTTCTTCAAAAACCATATTCTATAAAGAATCACATAACATTAAACAAACACTTGTTAAAAATGGATTTTCTAATTCCGTCATTGATCAACAAATTAAAATGTTTCTAAATAAACTTAATTATACCTCTAACAAAATTGATAATATTAATAATAATAGTGTATGTCAAAATAAACATAACGCTATTAACTTACACGATTGTAACCAAATGGATAATAATTACAAACACGATGAAACAACACTCAAAAACATAATAGGTAGGAATGTTAAAACCATTAATAATAATAAACAAGTTAAGCTCATCATATATTATAAAAAATTTAAAACAATTGACCTCATAGTCATGAATAACCTTACAGCCACACAACTAAATCCTCTACAAAAAAACAATGTTGTGTTTTCAGTTTACATGCCCGTTCAGAGATTGTATCACTGTTATTAATAATAAATCCACTACATATATTGATTTTACTACAACCACACTCTCCCGTAGACTTACCTGTCACGTTACTGACCTTAGTTCTATTACACATTTCTTAGAAAAACATAGTGATGTACAATTTTTAGTTAGATATTAGTTGATAACACATTAATACTCACACATACACACAGTAAAAAGAACCTTCAAATAAAAGGAATCTACATTATAAAAAGAATACCACCCAACAAAAAAATTACATTTCAAACTAGTCGCAACAGCATTAAATTGCATCTACAAATGGTTCTGTTGTTAATTTTGGTCTCTCACGAGAGTACGATGTCATAAAAAAGTCATCGATAAATTTAAGATCTGTGTCTGCTATTCCCGGACCGTTATCCCCATTTCAATCTTCTATGTCAACATAACAATATTTCTTTTTTTTGTGAATATTTTGTTAAATTCCGTATAAACACTCTGAATATGGCTCATGGATATAAGAAAAATTAGATCAAAAAGAGTTTAATAAAAAAATATCCAAATATTGGACACATTTTTGTTTTTATTTTCATTTGAAATAAAAAACAACTATACGAGTTTAGAATGGCCCGCGATCAAACAATGAAGCGACATTGTCTGTCTGTTATAATATATATATAAACACACACACACACACACACACATATATATATATAATTAAAAAAATTATTATTTTTTCCAACAGAATAAAATTGTATATTCTAAAAAATACAAGTTTATTTTGACTAACTTTTGGAAGAAAACATCTCTCATGGACATTGGACCATATCATCCATTTTCCTCATAATAAACCAATATTTTTTTAAGACAGATGTTTATTCCCTTTTTTGTAAATCTGTCCGCAGTCCTAGTTGATGGCATCAAGAACAAACATTTTTTCCGAACAATAAGGCTTAAAAGGATTTATCCTTTAAAATTAATTTAATTTTTAAAAATAGTCTTTATTTTATTTTATTCTTTTGAAAATGTTGTTTTAAGAACGAATCATTTCGATTCTTCAAATTCTGAAGAATAGAAGGCAATATACATACAAAAAATTAAATTTTCATATTTTTAACCAAAAATGTTTTCAACAAACAAAAAATTTCGATATTATTATTATTATTATTACAAAATTGACATTATTATTTTCTTTGTGCAACAAATTTGCATTT
>CAHIKZ030004414.1:2007500-2030000 GCA_903632075.3 Acanthosepion pharaonis | reverse complement strand
AAGTACAAGTATGTAATATATAAGTGATTATGAATACATCATTACCAAATTAAAATCTGGTTATCGCTATCAAAATAACATCTGGTCATTAATAACATCTGGTCATCATTACCAAAATAATATCTGATCATCATTAACAAAATAATATCTGGTCATCAATAACAAAATTAAATCAGATTATCAATAGCAAAATAACATCTGGTCATCAATAACAACATAACATCTGAATAAATAACACAATAACATCTGGTCATCAATAACAAAATAACATCTGATAATCATTAACAAAATAATATCTGTTCAGCATTAACAAAATAACATGTGGTCATCAATAACAACATAATATCTAATCATCCTTAAGAAAATAACATTTTGCTCTCATTAACAAAATAACATCTGGTCATCAATAGCAACATAACATCTTGCCATCATTAGCAACATATCATCTGATCATCATTAAAAATAACATCTGATCATCATTAACAAAATAATATCTGGTCAGCATTAACAAAATTAAATCAGATTATCAATAACAAAATAACATCTGGTCATCAATAACAACATAACATCTGAATAAATAACACCATAACATCTGGTCACCAATAACAACATAACATCTGATCATTATTAACAAAATAACATCTGATAATCATTAACAAAATAATATCTGTTCAGCATTAACAAAATAACATGTGGTCATCAATAACAACATAATATCTAATCATCCTTAAGAAAATAACATTTTGCTCTCATTAACAAAATAACATCTGGTCATCAATAGCAACATAACATCTTGCCATCATTAGCAACATAACATCTTACCATCATTAACAAAATAACATCTTGCCATCATTAACAAAATTTCTTTCTTTTTTTTTCTTGACAATTCTTTGTTAGTTACTTGGAATCTTTTTTCTGACTTTCTGATTTAGAAAACAGACCTATGCTGCCAATGAGCACCATCTTTTTCCCGAAAACAGTAACCCAATGTATTTCAACGAATCCCGAAGGCCTAGCAAATATAAAGTAACAGGAAAATTTATTTAGGAAAAAAAGACGTGCACAGACATTTTCTCCAAACATTAATGCTAGAAAATTGTTTTGGTGTCCTCCCCGCTAAAAAGTCTATGTTGGACTCTTACGCCTACTGTAAGATTAGTAGGAGAGAAGGCTTTGGCGGAAAGGCCGAATAGATATATTCGGTTGTGCTGGTCATACTCTCCGCTTCTGGACAGAAAGGATCCCCAGAAGAGGCTATGTCGAAGGGGGCAGAGTCTCGTCTCGGGAAACAGCTACTGGGGGATTTTGGGCCGAGCTTACGGGTTCGGATTGCCCCACATTTACCTCGGCCTTTTGCCACATCCTACCTCGTGGGGAGGCTGGTAAATATAACAGTCAAATAGATTGAACGCTGGGTTAACAAACACACACTCACTAGACGTGTAATACTCTTCTGTTGGACTTTAAAATATGATATATCTGCAACATTTGTTTTGTTATTTCTTTAACCATTTATTTGGTCACAGCAAAAATTTAAAACAGAAAACTGGTTGCGATTCACACACAGCAGAACCAGAAGGTTGGAAGGTTTTTTTTTTTATTAAGCAATTGAAACCGGAATGCACCTATTACAGCTCGAATGCGTTTATGCAGCCTTGTGATTGAAGAATAATTTCCTGAAGATGAACGTCTCTGTTAAATATAATGTAGTTGAAACAAAATTCATAAATAAATTTGTTTTATGGTTGAGTAAGGGGAGTTAAATAATAGTTTCTTGCTATTATGGATTAGTGGCATTGTATCTTGGGTCAAACCTACTAAGGCTGACCTTTGAGCTCAGATGGTAGACAAAATATGGAAGTCGATTTTACATGGAAATAAGTTATAGATTAAGTTTTGGTGGGGATTGCTGTTTGGACGTCAGGCTAATTAGACGTGATAGTTTGCGTTTATGCAAACCCGACACCCCACCTTGGTGGAGAAGAGTATTACGAGAGTTGGTTGTTACACGTCAAAGAAAATGGACATGTGAGATTGCGTGATTGGAAACGGTTCCCTAATAGGGAATGTAATAACCCCCACTTGATAGAAGATGTACCAGTCAAGAAAATAAGAGTTAAGTTAACAGTTCTCTTTGTTGATGCTTTTCGTCTCTGAACCCAAAGAACATTTCGCGACAGTGACCAAGAGAAGAAGAGAATTGGACTAAAAAGACCAGCGATTGCCAGAAAGACGAGATGAGACCAACCAAAAACACCACCCAATGAAGGGTATACAATATCTCAAGCTTCTCAATACTGTATCGTTATTTTTTATTGTAGATATTCCTCAGTTTAATCAGTCCTGATATTCAGAGCTACGAACAACGATAGCACGTGTATTACCCTTTTCTTATGACCATTCGTAAGGAGTTCTACTCTGATAACTTATTCTTCAGAACTTATACTTCGTGGAAAAGCGACTCAATGATATTGTCCCCCGATCATTAGAAACTTAGCGTCTTCAAATCGAGAGTCAACCTTATCAATCCTAAATATCCTCGTAATATGCACCACTTACACACTTCTTTCTACGCCCTTACAATTAGCTCATTCGTTAACACTACTTTGAGTAGATCTTGAGCTTTGTTTTAGTTGAACAATACGACAAAAAAGTATTGGTCGTTCGATAAAATTTAAATATGAAAATTATCAAAATTGTCTTGTAAAATATTTGCTATCTTTTATTTTACTTTGATCTTTTCCGAAATATCTCAGATGGTAACACGAGGAACACTTTTGCCTTGGAAGAACTGGGCTCTGTGGTGAGCTTCCCGGCTCTGGGTTTTCTGCGTCTCACCAGGAGCATTTCCTGTGCGCTGCATCTGGCTAGTTTCCATTTTACATTTCGTTTTGGTTTGATGGATTTTTAGGCCGCGTATATTCTTGCATTTTTTTCTCTCGCATAGGCATGTCATAATCGTTGTCCGTGGTTGCAAGGCTTGGTTCGTCTATGGTTGGTCCGTTCTAATAGGGATCTTATTCTCTCCCACTCTCGGGATCCCTTGAGGGTGTTTATTATTTTGTGTATCTGTAGCAAAAGTTTGATCTGCATACCGGGAAGCTAGCCCAGGAATGTTTTAATTTGTGGTCTCTTTTCATCGTCAATTGACTTTTCCAATTTGTCATCTAGTCTACCCCTAGAAGTCATCCAGCCTTTCCCGGACGTCACGGATTCAACGGGAAAAAACTACTTTGAATATACGATCTTTAGCGCTAGATGGCGTTGTCAGTGATGTTCCGAATTGGGTCATTGGGCAGTTTCAGGTGTTTCAAACATCATATTGCCTTCACCAAATCGACCCCCCATCAGAGCTGATCAGTCTCTGATCCTCCCTCCAAAATTAACAGCCTGCAGTCACTGACTTATATTAGGCAAACTATAACTCACTATCACTCATTTGATTGGAAGTTGACCAATAGCCAATCGCAATGGTGTGAGCTCTATTTAAATTGTTTTCGGGTTTTTTTTTGGTTTTTTTTTTTTGTTGATACACGGTCATCGGATGCTCGGAAGGTAATTATTTTTCCGTTTTTTTTTCTGTTTGTCTTATCCTAAATTTAGCGAACTTTCTTCTTCGATACGAAAATATACAGTTAAAATGCTCTTGTTTCATCTGCTTCTAATACAAGAGGGCGAAGAAAAATTATTGGAATAAGCGTAGCAGTTCCATCAAGAAAATCAACGGACAGGCATATCATGATCGATGGAGTAGACACATCATAACATTATCTTACCGGAAATGTTCTTATGATCAACATTAAAAAAAAGATAATCGGGGAGCTTTTTTACGATGTATTTTAATTACCGGAATAAAATTTTTTTATGTTCTGGCAGTAAATAAAACGTGATTATGTATCCCATATGTTTACTTTTATATAATCTGATTCAATTCCAAAGTGCTTTGTAACTAGGCTACCGCCAGACATTTAAATATTTTTACATTTTATATTTTTTTAATAATGTGCTGTAACATTGATATAAAAAAAACTAATCCTCGTACTAAATTGGAAATCATTTACATGACCAAATGACTGAAGACGAATTGGACAAACCTAGAAAAATTACCAATACTACTTTCTAAAGAAACGAGTAAAATGTTAAATCTCATCATGATGGAAACAGAATGAGTAGGAACAGTAATCAACTGGGAACAGTGCAACTAAATCTTGCTAAACCGTGTAAACAAACAATAAGAACGCGAATTGAAAACTGCCAACGAATTTTTTTTTTAAAAAGAATAAAAACTTACACATAAATGTCTGGGTTTGGTATCTGTGAACAATTCTGTGTTAGTATGCTGGGTTCATTTTGAGTTCTTTGCAAAAGTAAGAATTCTTCTCTTCTCTAACTATGGATTAAGTAGCAGAATACATATGCTGTCTCTTGATTTGATTGGCAATAAGTCTAAGAGGAAGGCATGAGAATGTCACTCCTCAGAAATCACTGAATAGTCCTACGAAGATTGACTGAATAGATATGTCTAAAAATATATAAATAAATCACATAGAAAAAAACTTGTTATATTGCGTTAGAGGACAACAGAGTTCAGATGAAGAAAATTAGAAAATACCAGGATCTTGCCCGTGAGCTACAAAGAATGTGAATAGGGTACATGTTCATTGCGTGCAAATGACACTGGCCGATACGTATTTTGGTTCACACCAACTTATTTTTTTTCTTGGCTAATGTTGGATGCTCATACTGATGAAGATTTCGTCCATGGGAACGTAGTTTTTCCCTGGAATTATCAATGCAAATATATTTATTAAAATTAATTTATATGGTCTATAATAAAAATTATATTGAGCTCTCTTTTGTCGATCGGTTTTAGTATTTTATAATATCCTATAAAATCTATGGGGTCTACTTGGATTACTTATACATATAGTTATTTCTGAAGAAAGATTGAGGTCAATCTAAACTATCAAATATATGTAACTAAATAAATACTTTCATAAAAAAAACATTATTATTTTTTAATAACTTTTCTACATAATACGTGGCTTCTCATTATACTATATATATATATATATATATATATATATATATATAATCAACTCCATTTTTCACTGGTTAGTTCCAAATTTTGCTTGTGTAAATTGATGTGAGAACAGGGTTTAGAAGAGATATCAAAGAGAATATATTAAGTGTTACAAATGACAAGAAATTTTGACGAACAATAATCGCCAATGCACTAAAAAGATACGACACAAGAAGAATTATGTGTATTTATTTATTTATTACTATTATTGTTGTTGTTGTTATTGCTTGGCTATTTCACTTCTTATTTATTATGCAAATTTTTGGTGTTATCTCTTCATTTTTAAATTGTACTGCCAGCCTGTAAAGAAATCTTATTAGTGATAACTCACCGTTATTTTTCTTTGAAATCGAGATATCTTTGTAAGTAGAGTAAGAGAATTTCTGATCCTGTCTGCAGTGTAAAAGTTTTCTTGTGATTTTTTTTTAAATACAGCGTGTCCATAAAGTTCGCGTGCACTTTTTAGTTATAAATTCTTTAACGTGCACACGAACTTTATGGACATCCTGTATATGTAGCATAGCTGGAGTTAAGAATTCACGTTTGGAATATTTTGTCGAATTTGATTGATTTTGGAATTGTCTCTCAATGTGATTCATTCATATGAATGTTACTTGAGTATTTGTTAAAAGAAAATTGACTATTATTTACAAATTTTCCATACTGTTCAAATTAATTCTTAATCATGATCATGAATCCTCTTAGAAGGGTCGAGGGTCATCACATCTATTTCAGCCATAGCAGTTGTAAAGTTACCTGGGGCAAGACAGCCTGTGGAATCACAATCCTCCCCAGGTTGGTTTGAATTCAGGGTTTTCTTTCTCTTAGACTTTTTCCATCTAAGGGTATAAAATCCAGTCTGTACTACTATTTACCAATAGCTAGGAGGAAGAATACGTGCCTTCATACTTTTCCCAAGGGTATTAGCACGTAAGTGAATTGTTGTGGTAGGATCCACCTTATTTGCATAGTGGAGTACCGACCATATAAATATGGTTGGTACCGGGAAGAGAGGGAGGAATCAAGAGATTCAACCAGAGACTCTGCCCGACTGCGACTCAGTCAACACATTCTCCAGGAACGGTCTTACCAGAAATATACAAAAGACTATATGTAAATATTGTGTACACTTTCTTGTTTCAATACATTTTGTTCTAAGTACATTTTGTGTTGCATTATTATTCCATGCATTAGTCAAGTTTCAACAATGGCGACGAGGATGAGATGCTCTCGATGTTCGTCGACGGTTTCGCTCCTTACTATGATGTCGTCTAAGTAGGCGCACGCAAAGTCTAAATCATTCAACATGAATATAATGATCTCTAATGGAATTCGAACTCGGCTCTCAGATTCCTCAATCCTAGCCGCTATCCGTACCTCTAATTCTTAATACATCCTTCAAAAAGACAATCATTTTTATTGACTTCCTGGTTTCTGGTTTTATATTATGTTAATACATCAGTATAATGGCAGTCACTTCCTGTTCTCATATATGAATTATCATAATAAAAAGTTGTTTGATATAATCACATTAAATAGTCTTCATGAAACATTTGTAATACATCTTTTACTTTGTCAATGATGTAATTTAATTTGGGCGATGTTAATGATTATCAAGTTGAAAGATTCCAACAGAATATTAAAGTCATGGAAGAACGCTAGCAAAGAACAGGAAAGATGGCTGACAACTGGAACTTAAACGAGTCCAATCGACTAAGCTTTAAAATCAAATAAGCGAAAGTTCTTGCAATGACTTCCAAATGTTCCCAGTATTCTGATTTTAATTACTTAATGACTTTGCTATGATATTAACCCGGTACAAGGCCCAAAATCCACTCCAGGTAGATGGTTACAGATTTAAAGGTAGAATTTATGTGCATATGGTGGGGAAATAACTGTTGACCTTAGAGTTGAACAGGTTAAGATTTTAGTGATAGGAGAACTAAACTCTTGGGAGTCGGTTCCACAAAACAACGGTTCGTAGGAAGTTGAACTTACATCTCACCAATAGAATACAAGGGAAATGTGCATGGTATGGCGGGTTTTAGCCGTGAAGATAAGACCTTGTGGAACTAAGGAATATAGTTCGTCTGAACATTTTCCATGGAAATAGCGATAGAGCCTTGCGATGTTTTCTCTGTGTGAAAGGGATTGCACGGTAGAAAAATCATTCGGCGAAGCTTTTAGACTCTATCGAAACTGGGAAGTGTATACTGGGCAGCTCGCGCTCTTATAGGGAAGCAGTGTTTCATTTTCGACCTGATAGCAGGAGTCAGCGACTAGCTGAAGCGGTACAAGGAATCAACCATACTTTTTTAAGTCTTTCAGAAGTTGTGATTTATTTCAAATTAAAATTGTGTTCAAATCTCAAATGAGGATTTAATTCTTTTTTTTTTTTTTTTTCCTTTTCATATTTACATTGACCTAGCCAAATGATAACTTTTTTTTTTACGTAGGATATGGCATCGTGGAACAGGAAACGCTCACGCTAATTGTTGGAAACGGAAATTATTTTGGTATTCAGTGCGCTGAACTTGTTCAAAATGATCCAGAATAGTTGTAAGCATATGTATTAGTCCGTGCTGTTGGAATAATATCAAAAGTATTAAATGCAAGATGAAAGCAAATTAGGTTTTGAATAAAAAGATGAGAATGTCTAGACATTGTGGAGATGTTCAAAGAAAAAAAACACCACTGGAGACTAGCATAAAGTGCTACTCAGTCTCCAGCTATAACATCCAAATATCTAATATAAGCACAGAAATGAATAACAATAATAATAATATGTGCATCTCTGTTTATGAGGAGGAGTAGTGAGGGAGCATTTTTGTCAGGTGTCGATAATTTTTTTTTTAAGTTTGAAAGTTGACAAAGTAAAGTCGACTTCGAAATCGGATCTAGATACTTGGTAACACCTTCTGTCGAATGTCGGGTGAAAGGTGGGGTATTGAATGTATTTCTAACTGTATCGAACATGCAGGATGCTTTTATCAAAACCTGTCGCAATATCGAGCACATTTCGCTGTGGTGCATGTCTCTTATACCCATATCAGTTTCCTTTGTCATTATGGACATATTTGGCCTCGTACAGTTGGATCTTTTTGCTATAATCTTCTCTCATTTAATAGTAATCATGACTTTAGCCGCTTGCTTATAAGTAAATATTCTGAACTCATTAACCAAGCAGCCAATGCTACTGTACGTTAAAACTTATAGCATCTTTCTATAAAAAGAATTTTTTCCGGAAAATTGTTTTCCCAAAACACATAACTGTTATCATTCATTCCAATAATGATGGTGTTTCCTTCCGAACTGTTATATAGGAATAAAGTGTCGCGGTCGACACTTGAGTTTGAACGTAGATCCCCAGTGTGCAAATACAGGCGATCCAATTATTGAATTAAATGTATCACGTGACCATAGAGGAACGTATAAGTAGGTAGTTGCTTGGCGTTTAATTGATCGCCATTTCTAGTCTATTCTCTATTACTATACAGATAACTATTTCTATTCTATCCTTTATCACTATACGAACAAGTATTATCGAGCAAGTACTATTAGCGCGTTATTCGAAGGTGTCTGACACCAGCATTGTTCAACGGTGTATTATATAGCTGTATCTGCGATTACAAAGTCTCTACTACAACGAGCATTATGAAAGTGACAGGTATTCGTTGGTATTACAAAAGTGGCAACGAGTGTTCTTTGACATCACAAAACTAACCTAGTGCAGAATGTCAACATTTTGATTATGTCATTATTTTCTCTTCGGGTCACATGTTCTATCCATTTTAGGTGTTGCTGCTGTTCTTTCATAGTTCGTCGAAACTACGCCTATTCTATGTTCAATTCTCCTATAGTAATTTTGTCATAAGTGATCCATAGACAGAGGGAATTGAAACGACTTTTATTTACTAATTCCCTATTTGCTGATGGGATCAATGTACGTGCCATCACTGCTTTCATTGCAGTTCCAGAACATAGTTCCGGCTTTGGAAAAAATTATATCGAGTGCTAATTCTTGGAGCGCGATTAGGATGTTTAGTTTTTGTTCAAGATTATTCTTATCCCAAATATGAATACCTATGTCTTCAGCATGTCCCTCTTTTCATTAGCAGAAGATCGCTGTCTACTATTTTCAGATTCATTTAGGATCTGATGCAGAATACTTAAATAATGAGTGCCTATCTCTTTACATCTGTGCTTGTAAATACGTAAGGCATAGCCTAAGAAAAGATCTTGGCTTGAGTTGTTTAATGACTTATACGTAATCATTAAACTCTTACCAGAACGAAAACCAGACTCGTCTCTGAGTAGTCGACCTTGATAAAACAATGAGAATCTAGTTGATACGTTGTTTATTCATACTTTCACCATGATGGTTCCAACTGAGATACCTCAGTGTAGTGAGCGTCTTGACGGCTAATTTTTTGTTTCCAAAGTACAATAATACACGATAAACACCATTTTTCTGAGTCCAAACTTTTGTCATAAAATAGAGAAACATTGTTATTGAATTCTGTGAAAAGTCAAGGCTTTTTTTAAAATTTCAGCCTCAATGTCAAGTGATGTTTAATATCCGTTAATCTTTTAATATCTTTCTTAATTTCTTCATCAATAGATTCATTATTGTTTATCTTTGGAGACGCCCTTTGTAATAATGTATATTGGCATATGTTTTATTCCTGCAGGAATATTTAGTTCAGCGTGGTCAGGCTAAAAATATGACTTAAAGGATTATACTTGAGACCAGGACATTTCTTCTGTGTTAGTTTGGATTGTATGATGTTACTGTGTTTTCTATGTTTTTCATGCATTTATAACGTTTTGTTCTATGCTGCTTGCCTTCCTTTCGTTTCCATTTTTTCAGAGATATTGTTTTCTCAGTGTGTTAACTAATTTATTTTTTTTATTATGTCGTTTATTAATTGTTTAGTATTTTTCCTTTTATTTTTCTTCTGTTTCTGTTTGTTTCTTTCCTGTAACATTTTTTTTTCAATTTTGGGTTGATGTCCCATGTGTGTATCTTTTCTTCTTCTAGATATTCTTGGAATGATCTCACACGCTTTGGCTAATGAAGATATATTTACATTATTTGATTCCTCTATGTCGTTTTATACAAAATAGAAGGCTGTCATATTATCATACATAAATATATTTTTCATTTTGTTTTTTTTTTTACGAGGGTCAATCTTTCTTCTTCTCATTTCTCTTCTTCTTCTTCTTCTTGTTCTTCTTCTTATTATTTTTCTTATTATTATTATTATTATTATTATGTATTTATTTATAAATTCTAAAAACTACGACGAAGTAGAAAAGGTTTTCCCGTTTCGTCCCTTATGTCGACTGCCTACCAACTCTAGCACAACTAAAAATGGAAATAATTTATCTAAGCTTGACATAACATGTGCTACAATTACTTCCAAGACAATCAAAGACTTAATGAGTACAAGACAAAGTCATAAGCTAAAGATTTTAGGGAGCATTTAATCAATCACCTGTAATAATTGCCACAAGGAATACATGGGTAGAACTTCTAGGAATTTAAATAAGATATTGCTGGATAATTTTCAAAACAATACAATCAATACATTACTTGCTCACCATAATGTGTCTGGCCATAATTTTGATTAAAAAAAATCTTATTCTAATTAAAACAGAAAGCAATTTACTAAATTAAAAATGTATATAGAAAGTGCTTTAATCGCTAAATCATCCATGATATATGTACGACCAGGTTCTTACAACATTTTACCTTTCTTGGTGGATCTCAAAGTGGGATATTTAATAACAAAAGCGATAAAACATAAACAAAAACAAACTAAATGTAATCGTCTAGACTATATACCAAAAACATGTTTTGAAATTAAGTTTAAAATTTCAGAGTCTCTTCATCTTCCTGCGCATGTGTAGTCGCATCAACGTAAACATCACATTAATCCTATGAAGTCCTGAATGATGAAAAGAGTTAGGCGAAAACTTTTTTCCGCTTTTACATAAAATATTTAGTAAGTAAATAAAAGCAAATGGCGCAGCCACTCGTATCCAGAAGGCGGCTAGCTAATCCCCATTGCAGACAACTGCTCAGGTACATTTATGTTTTTCAACACCCACAGAGCCAACACCTGCAACAATGCTGAGCGGACCTTAGTTACAGACCCAGCGCCTTATCTAACGTGATCAACAGTCTGAACAAGGCTAGCACGCTCATTCACTCAGTCACGATGACATATGACTTCGTGCTAGCACGACAATCAACGTCTCCCAAGGTCTTCGTCTACCCAATTTCACTCACAAAGCTTTCTAAAGTACACTGGTTTAGCCTTCTCCAGACCCATAACATCAAGAAGTTAACTTCCTGGCAAATCGACCATGGTGAGATTCGAACCCTGGTTTCATATCCAGAAATCGGACGTTCTCGGCTACGTGTTGAAGTTACCGTTAACATTTTTGTCGAGATTTACAAACTTTACGTTTCGTTCAGTTACGCAATCCAATCGATGAAATTTGAATGAGCTGATTTGTTTGGAAAAATACTTTAACGAAAATTTAATGTTATAAAACTTCATGGTAAGCAATATTTTTTTAAGAAAATTCATTTTGTCCTTTTTTTTTCTTTTTAACAGCGAAGAATAAATTCTTAGGATTTCTTACTCTTGAGAGAGCAACATACAACTGACCATGTTCCAAATTTTTGAGCGTTTGGTCTTGTGATTTGTGGATTATTCTCGTAAACGCAGGGCGAACTGTAAACTGGATCTTTTTATAGACAACAACTTAAAGTAAATATACGCAAAAATATTTTTATTAAATACATATTTGTCATGTTAATCATTAATTTTTTTAAAAAGATAAATAAAATAACCGAACATCTCATTAAAAACTGGGAATATGTATTGATCTTCACTGACCGCAAAGAAAGTTGGCTCCCTGTGCCGCGCCAGGAAATTTTTCTTCCCGGAATCGATCCTCCAGATCTACAAATCAACAATTCGCCCTTGCATGGAGTATTGCTTCCATATATTCCTTCTGTTTGCCTCGGGGTTCTTGATAGGCACCAGAGGCGGATATGCAATATAATTGGCCCTGATCTGGCATCTCGTCTACAGTCGCGCCGTCGCCTCTCTCTGTCTGTTTTACAAATACTTTCATGGCAATTGCTCCGAGGAGCTGCATTCGCTGGTTCCCAGACTTCATGAGTTCAAGCGCCCGACGAGGCTGGCATCCCGCTCTCACCCCTTCACTGTCGAAACTCCTAAATGTAGCCGTCTCTTCTACTCCAATAGCTTCATGTCTCGCACCGCTCGCCTGTGGAAATCGCTTTCCTATTCCAGTTTCCCTGAGAGCTATAATCTCCAACTATTCAAATGTAATGTCAATCGACATCTCCAGTTGCCTTGATCTATCCACTATCCTTCTCCTCATCCTTTCCTCTATCACTCCTATCTGATCTTGCTCCAAATTTTCTGTAACCCCTTGCGTCCTAGTGGCTTCCTGCCTTGCTAGGGGTGAAACGCTTAAAAAAAAATATTTACAAGTTCTTGTGACAATGTTTTTAAAATAGGGGGATTATTTCGTTTGTTTTGGCTTCGTCTGATTTGTTTTACGGCATATCAACCTCAATTGGTTATTTAATGCCAACAAAATTTTTATTGTTGGTAATGTCTTGTTTTGTCAAAAATCTATTTCTGGTAATATTTTTCCTTCCAAAATGTATTGCTGATAATTTCTTTTTCAATTTTCAAAAATGTATTGCTGGTAATAGTTTGTTTTATTTTTTCTTAGAAAAATGTATTACTGGTAATAATTTTGGTAAGTATTTCTGGTATTAAAACCTATTTTTACACTTTCATAATGTTTTTACCCCAGTTCCAGAGTTAACTATTTGCCCATACCTGGGACCCTAGTAGGTGATACCACCTCGGGTCAGGTCGGACCAAGGAGTACCAGCAATTAAGAGGTAGTTCCAAGTTCCTCAAAACCTCCTGATCAGAGGCCTTGCTGTAGGATGTAGTTTATCGTCATACCCAGGAAGCAGGGAGTATATTTTACCTTAAATAGTAAAACTTTTAATTTTTCCTAAAACATTAATGAAAATCTATTGTACTAAGCAACACACCCTGGTAAAACCAACTGTGCTTTGTACCCCTTACATGTTTACACTTCCCCCGAAAATTTGGCTTCGATCAGTCAATCTATGGCTATTTTAGAGTGATGGACGGACTAACGGAATTCGCAGATTTTTATGTATAGATTTCCCTAAAACTATTTTTGATATATAAAAAGTGATATATTCCTTTCCCATATAAACAAAGGAAGTGATGTTTAGATTTATAAAAACCGAAATACGCTAAAATTCACGGTGCAGTTTTGTCAAAAACCCTGGAAGCTTTTGACCGATGCTCGGTATGTGCGCTCTTCACCCCAAGATGAAATCTTCCTTTACATATTAAAAGTTTCGTAAGTTTTGTTTTTTTTACGTTTGCACCAACATCTTTTTGTTTCAAATTTCCTCCGTCATCGATAGATTTTTCTAACGGCTTACCGAATACTCACCGACAATAGAAAAAAAACTGTTTCTACCAGAAGCCTCATTGGCTGAATGCCAAAAACTAGATGTTTATATTGTGGTTGTAATAAACCTCAAGAATTTCTCTATAAAAATCTGCATCGTGTGTATTAATATCTGAAATAGTTTTGGACTAATAAATTATTTTATTTAATTTGTCCTTACTATATACAGGGTGACTGAAAAGTAATTCCCTATTTTATCTATGAGTAGCCAACCAGGAGTCCTGAATTCACACTATGTGACTTTTTTTTTTGAGTTGTTTAATGGAGACAGTCTGCTATGCCAAAACGATTTTAGAAGAACCTGAAAGGCGAATACGTGATTACTAGGCGGCTCGAGAAGCTGATAGTGAAATCTGATGCCCATATCAAATTTTTAAATAAAACCTCACGCTAAACGATTTCCTCTCATATCCACTTGTTATAAAAATTATAGTTAATAAACAAATTATAATTGCTTTAAAATGGGGAGTTACTTTTTAATCACCCAGTAGACATAGACGTATATATGTATAAACAGGGGGCAGCTCAATGCAGTGTAATGTTTAGCAATCTTGTCTTGCTAGAACAATTACGACTGAGTAGTGATTTTCTAAGCGCTGCTTAGATGTGGCACAAGGCCAATAGTATGGAGGACCCAGTGAGGATCGAACTCACTACTCAGTTGTAATTGTTCTAGCGAGACGACAAGCTTGCTAACGATTACACCACGCCGAGGTGCCCTTACGACTGAGTAGTGAGTTCGATCTTCACTGGGTGCCCTATACGTTCGGCTTTGTGTCACATCTGAGCTTCGCTTGGAAAAACACTATATGTATAGACAGACAGGAAGACACACATGTATGCATCTACAGAGTAAGAGGAGATAGATCGTGACAAATATGCATATAATAAACAAATACTGTTGAAACTGTTAAATGTAGCCGTCTCTTCTACTTCGATAGCTTCATATCTCGCACTTCTCGACAGTGGAACCCCCTTCCCTTTTCCTGTTTCCCTGATAGCTATAATCTCCAACTATTCAAATGTAACTTCAATAGACATCTCCAGTTGCCTTGATCTATCCACTATCCTTCTCTTCATCCTTTCCTCTATCACTCCCTATCTGCTCTCGCTCCAAATCCTATGTAACCCCTTGCGTGCTAGTGGGTTCAGCCTTGCCTTAATATATATATATATATATATATATATATATATATATATATATATATATATATATATATATATATATATATTATATATAATGCAAGACTTTCGGTAAACCGAATTGAGTTCTCTTAGCCACTAGGTGTTTATCTAAAAATAAATACACTTAAAATTCACCTTCATCCTGCCGTGCGCCAACGGCTTAGTGGTAGAATCCCCGACTGACGCCAATTCAATCGGGTTTCGATCCTAGCTAGAGGCACTGGATGTCTAGCCACACTGATAAACTGTGATACAGCGAAACAGTCTGTCTGTGGATGACAATATATATATAATAGCCGGTTATTCTTTTTTTTTTTCAGAGCACATCCGCCTGTTGTAGAGAGACGCCTGCTCATACACGATTGGGTTTTTCCCAAAGCCCAATTGTGGTTTGCACTGCAACTATGCTGAGTAGAATTTAGGCCCGGTTTCTGGAAGAAAACAAAAAAAATCTGTCAAGATCAACAGTTTGAATAAAACCGGTACGCTCATACGTTCGATCCCGATGTCTTGGGACTTCGTGCTAATATCTCCGTCGACCAGATTTCATTGACAAGCCTGGCGTCAACTGACTGATAGACCATGGTGATATTGGAACACGGATCACATGATCCGAAAACGAACGAACGTTCTGGCCACTTAAGCACACGACTATCACATATATAAAAGCGAAACACATGCGTGGTGATTTTCGAAGTTGTGGCACAAGACTGAAAATATGGTATCGAGCACCCATTGAGGATCGAATTCGCGACTCTATCGTAATTTTTCTCGTGAAACAAGCTTGTGTGTGTGTGTGTGCGCGCGCGCACGTGAGGGCGTGTGTGTGTAATTTCTATTGAATTAATGGAATTTAATTTAATTTAATCTGATATTAATTTTAATTATTTAAACGTCGTATTTATTAAAAACACGTGTTTGAATAGACGACCTGTTTATATATATATATATATTTTTACAGTGTGAATTAAGTCTATCAACGTGCGGATTCGAGAATGCGAAAGATTCTCCTTGGTATGAAGTTAAACTACATCCGGCAGCAAGGCCTCTGATTGGGAGTTTTTGAGGATCGTGGAACCACCTCTTCATTGCTGCTGTTCCCAGTTTTCCCCTAACCAAGTTAGCACCTGTTAGGCTCCCAGCTAAGGGCAAATAGTGAATCCCCAAACAGGAGTCAAAACATGAAAATACATTAGAAAAAATTATCAGCAATACATTTTTGAGTGAAAAAAAAAATTATCAAAGCAGACGAGAAAATAAAATTTCGGCATTAAATGACCCATTAGGTGTTAGCATGCTTTTAAAAATCCAAGAATGTTCTCTCTATGACAGTCTATTTTGATTTTTGATTAATCTTTCATTTCGTTTTTCCAATATTCTCATATTTTTTTCCGTTTGCTGGGCGTACGGGAGCGACAAAATTGTCCGCGTTTTCCATTGTTTCAAGCCAATTCAGCGACTTCATTAGACATTTTCAAGGGGATTTGTTTCTCTTTACATGTTTTACTGTTTAGGGTGTAATTTTTGTGCCGTTTGAATACTGGTAAGAGCGTTTATACCATAGTCGAACGCTGATTGAAACAATTAAAATGAAAATGTTTAGTACAGGGAAGCTACGTTATGGTGGTAGGAAAGTGACAGTAGTCGAGATGACAAGACAGGACAAGTAATATTGCAGATTCTTCTTCTTTAGTTTTTAACAAAAATCTTCAAATACATAATTGAAGCACCAAAACAAAATGTGACAGCGATATTCAATGCAGAGAAAAATGAATGACTTATAAATGTGTAAGAGAGATTCAGGCAAGAAAAAAACTGTCTAGTACGACACAGTGAACCAACTTTCCCAGCAGCAGACCTAGAAATTATATTGAATCAATTGAATTCAATATAATTTTTACATTTAATGTCAATACGAAACATTAGCACGAGGAAACAAAGTACCACATTGCTGTGTGTGTATGTGTGTGTGTGATAAAAATATAATTTTAAGGTTTGCTATATTTAGTGGAAAAAGTGCTCAATATCAAGGACAGAGCTTATGTAAATATAACATATAAAATTGGACAATGAGGTCAACACTTAGCGGTGCGACAGTTTGTTTCATGCTTGAAGGCAATCTTCAGGATATATATATATATATATATATATATATATATATATATATATATATATGAAACAAAATGTCTATTTTTGTAGTGACTTTATAACATTTTTATGTTATAATTCTTGAAAAATATATATATATATATATATATATATATATATAGAGAGAGAGAGAGAGAGAGTTTATTTTTGGTTTCTTATCAAGTGATTATTCTCTGTATTGAGCACTTTTATAAGAATAGTATTTTAGTTATTGAAAATTATTCCGTATACACTAATCCTATACTTGGGTATATATATATATATATATATATATATATATATATATATATATATATATATATATATATAAGCTTAACATAATACATTTAAAGCTTAAAATGAGCGGAAATCTTAAATTGTAAAATAAACCGTGGGTTTAACACAAAATTCGGCAGTGCTTAACTGCTTAAATATAACAATATTATTATTAGTACAATAAAATCAAAATCCGCTACTCAGAGCGACACTCTCTCTGTCTCTCTCTGTCTCTCTCTGTGTCTTTGTCTCTCTCTATGTATATATATATATAGAGAGAAAGTGAAAGAGAGAGAGAGAGAGAGAGATACACACATATATATATATATATATATATATATATATATATATATATATATATATATATATATATATATATATATACATACACAGAGGAAGAGGGAGAGCAAGGAGAGAATGTGAGAGAGAACTACATAAATTCATGTGTTCGAGCGAGGTAGGTGTATGTGTTTATAGAAGCGTAAATAAAGCAGGATGTATGGGTGTCAGGTTGATTAGTTTGCGTCTCAAATTAAGTAAATTTTCGACTGAACAAATATTTTTAGAACTTAATTTATTTAAATTCAATTTTACACTCCGTAGATTTGATAATATCTTTATGATTTCCACGATGAAAATATTCTATTCCATCCTCATAACAACTGGTTCCAATTATTGCAGGTACTCTACATGAAATCTAGTTTCCAGTGCCTATTAAAAAAATAATTCACAAGGAAACTAACTCGACTACACTAATTCTAATCAAATTTTACCGATACCAACCATTTGATTGTGACAGATGGGTCAGGGAAAGCTTTATTTGACGGTAGCTTTTATCGCGGCTAAAATGACCAAAAAATAATTTTCACTGGCTGTTAAATGCTACTTATGCATCAAGTTTCTCTCCGAGCGGATTTCACGCCATGAAGACATGATCAAGATTTCTCCTCGTTTTCCTTTTATGGAACATCTGAAAAAATCGGACATGTTAATCTGAACTCATGGCGGGGAAAACTGAAGACTTTGTCAAGTAAACGAAATCACATTGGATTAAGTAACTGCTTCTTTCGAGTGTCACCAACTTACCTTTATCGTATTTAGGTGTATAACCCAGTGGATGCTTTA
The DNA here is from genome assembly GCA_903632075.3 of Acanthosepion pharaonis. Classification (NCBI taxonomy): domain Eukaryota; kingdom Metazoa; phylum Mollusca; class Cephalopoda; order Sepiida; family Sepiidae; genus Acanthosepion; species Acanthosepion pharaonis. The sequence goes on along the minus strand of CAHIKZ030004414.1, from coordinate 2,011,630 downwards.
TCTCAAACTGGAGACAGCTGTTTCCAAAGGGACGCTCTTCACATGACGACCATTGTAAGATATAACTTGTATGAAACCCAATACAGGCATAAAGTTAATTTAAATATCCGTTATAATGAAAGAAAAGCTAACCCTCCCTAACTATAGCATATGGAAGAAAAGAGATAGAAGCTGTAAATTGCATCCTGTTCAAGTGTATACAACGATGTTACAAAATGGAAGCATCATAAAAGTTTGGCCTTCAAGAGTAATACGAAATAAACAGCGAACAAAACTTTGGACATAGGATTAAGGTTTAAGACCACATCTGGTTTAGACTTACGACAACCAGTCTCTGTCGCAAACAGCACGCAGAGATTAGATTAGAAGCTTCAAAAATAACGGAAAATTTGAAGACGAACAATTTCAGGTATTACTTCATGAAGACTCATGTCAGGTGCAAGCTGAACTTACAGAACCATTAGGAGTTGAACACACAACAGTTCCGAAACTTTTGAAAGCATTAGGAATGATTTCAATGCAAGGACATCGGGTGCCGTACGAGATGAAGCCGAGAGACGTCGAACAGCGTCTTGTCATGTGTTATTAGCTGCTTCGCCAAAAAAAGGAAAGGTTTTTTGCATCGTATCGTGACCGACGATGAAAAATGAGTACACTATGATAACACTAAGCGTAAAAGATCGTGGATTAAGACGGGCCATAAATCAAGATCGGCGGCAAAGCCGAATATCCATGGTTCGAAGCCTCTGCTTTGCATTTGGTGGAATCAGCTAGGTCTAGTTTATTATATGCTCAAATTACATTTGTAGTCATATATATATATATATATATATATATATATATATATATATATATATATATATATATAGGTAACTATACTCGATTCGAAAAAACCCTCGAATTTTGATTTGCCAATAATCAAATCAATCTCGAAGGAAAAAAAGTTTTTAAAAAAAGAAAGAGCTAGAAACATGAAAGTCTGTCGAAAAAAATCGCACAGATACAGGTTTAAAGCCCAAAGAAAAAACCCTGACACGAGTAAACAACTAACTAACTAAAAGAGCTCAATACAACCGTAGAGCAGACCTAGATAAACCTATTGAGCCAGACAAAGCTACCCAGGTTTCACCAAAACGGATCGTCAGGGAAAGTAATAAGTATATGCGTCCTCCGACAAGAATTGAACCTGTATCTTATACAGATCCGTCATATAGCCTGAGGTGCTTTACCGATTTAGCCACAGAGGAGCGTTTCGTGTAACGGTGTCAATTTTACTGTTTTTAAACTACAATTCTCCATGATTTTCACTCGTACATTCATATCTGCCTATCCAAATGTAAACAAATGACGTCACACATTAAGACATGGACAACGTCTTAAATTAATTGTCGGACTTTGTCCATTTGATAATAAATACCTATATGAAGAAATATACTTTTAAGGTGTGCTATATTTATGGGAAGAAGCGCTCAATATCAGAGATAGAGCGTATGCAAATATAAATATAAAAGTGAACATTGAAGTCAACACTCAGAGGCGACAGATTGTTTCATGCTAGACGCAATCGTCAGGCGATATGAAACAGCCTGTCTCCTGTAAGTATTGACACCAATGTTCACTTTTATATTCATAAATGCATATACGTAGTATAGTTTTACTAAACATTGCTTAGATTAACATAAAAATCCAAGTACGGAGCACTCAGTTACAATCGGACTCACTAGACAAGCTTGTCAAAAATTAAACCACATCGAAGTACCATATATATGTATGTATGTAAGTATGTAAGCAAATATATGGATATAGATCCGACAGTATGAAAGAAAATATACAGAAAAAGCAAACAAAATTCTTAATATGCAATTATGCTGTATTAATGTTAATATAAAGTCAACGTCGGACGTTTCGGTCTATTTTAGACCATCTTCAGGACATTTTCATTTAAACATAATCAACATTAGAACATATAAAAATTCAACACGAAAAGACGATGGACATAAGAGCACAACTAATCCAAACAGTTAACTGAAATTTTTATATAAGATCAGCGTTCCGTCTAAATATGATCACGTCGTCGTCACGTATGTATGTACGTATGTATGTATGTATGCACAATAAATTGTATAAATACAGCAAAAATGAAAGTAACACTAATTCTAAATGATATATTTATCAAAATTATATAAAACTATCTTGAAATACCAAATAGTAAATTAATTCAATAATACCGCCATTGGCTTCAACCACGGCCTCTAAACATGTTCAGAATCTCCTGCCACTTTTCTGGGCAGTCTCCTCATTTAAGCTGGTAAATCCTGGTATAATCCTTGCCTTCAGTTCATCTTTAGGTGTTACAAGGAGTTTTGTTGGTCCCTCATTCAACTGCGCCCCATACAAAATAGTCGAGGGTTTTGCAGTCTAGGGAGTCAGGTGGCCAGATTTATGGAGAGATATGGTCACATGGTGTAGAGTCCTATTGTCAGACACCGGTTTTCCCAGCAGCACTCTCTTGATCCAGGGCAGCATTAACTCTTCAAGGAACTTAATGTAGCTCTCCGTGTTGAGTGGCCATCACCAATTAATTCTGGAGTTCTTTTCTTATCAGGATGATCACAGTGAAGTTTCCGAACTGTCATACCTTCGTAATCAGCATTAGATTCATCCAACTCTTTCCGAATCCTCTGCACTCTCTTCTGATTGATACCTAAATACTCTGTTCATACTGGATCTTTCCGTTCCAAATTTTTGGTGGAGTAATTTGTGTCATGGTGTTCTTTTTCTCATGGACGGTGCACAACTGTGCCTACTATACTGTGCAGTCTACAAAATCATAAACAAACAACGCGCATGCGTGAAATTAAAAATAAAAGCTGGCGACATTTTACCCATCGCAGCCTCTATTCGTCAGTCAGAAATCCTCGTCTAACCACATGGAAACGAGATATTCCTTTGAGCATGGGGTGCTTTCTATTATGAGCAGTAACTTATCATTACTCGGGAGGTCATGTCTCCCCACAACTTCCTATCCTTCGTAGCTCTAAGCAACTTTTGATCCTTTACAATCCGTCTTTGTCATTCCTCTGCCATCCAATCTTACGTCATCGGTAGATTGGTTACACTATGTTTCCCGTCCGCCATCTTGGTTTCAATATGCATGATGGGTTGTCTTCTCCAAGTTGTCTTTCTTCATTATGTCTCTTTCTGATGTTAAATGTGGTAATGTTAATCGGAAAATTAGCCGTTTCCTAATAAGTAAATTGTCGACATTCATTGACCGAGTAAATTGCACTGTTGACGATTAAAATTTAGAAAATCTTTCTCTTAAAACAATTTTTCAGGAAAACAAATTTCTCATGTCCAATAACTATTATCACAATTTCCCTTATTCATAGGAGTTTCCTTCCTAACTTTTTGTTTGAAGTAGTGTAGAACGTCAATATCTTGATTATGTCATTATTTTCTCTTCAAGCTGCATGTGCTATGCATTTTTATTTGTACTTCAAAAGAGAGATAAATGAATGTCTTGCAAGTTTGGTTTTCCCACACTAACTAGTTGCTTTTTTTCTTGAATTTAATCATTTCACCCAAGCAAGGCAATAAAGCCACTAGGACGCAAGAGGTTAATGCGTGTTACAGAATATGAGAAAAATACACTATTAAGCAGAAAGAACAATAAAAGAACAAGAAATAAGAAGACAGAAGATAACAACTGACATTGCATTTAAATTTCTGAAGTTCTATTTTGATGGTTAAGCAAGATGCCAGGAAGTTACTTCCACAAGAGAAATGTGCGAGAGAAGAAACTGTTAGCATAGAACTTACGGTTATATCTAGCCAGATCTACTGTAAAATGATGAGATCTTACCACTAATCTAGTACAGTGCTTAAATTCATAATTTCTCGGTACCACAGAGGAAAGTTCATCAGAACAACTGCCATGAAAAATCCACAAAAAAAGAGAAAAAGGAGGTTGTAGAAAAACCACAATGAATCTATGTTACTCTTCAAACTCAGGTACGTTCTTTACTATCATTCGACCACGTGTGACAAACTTGTTCTTTGAATACATTAACCACAAACCCTATCCTTGGTCAATGTCGTATATACTATAATAGAAAACAAATTTAAGG